>JARHVA010005839.1:0-67500 GCA_037957365.1 Torreya grandis
TTGGGATGTTCAAATATGGATAATCATGAAGGTAGTTTTTTTTGAGCTAGTTAAGGTAATTTCACGTCACTTTGTAAGAGTTTGATGACTTGGATGGAAACTTGGGCTTCTTCTAACCTTAAATTTTTCATCGCATATCCTCTTTTTATTCACATGTAACTGATTCTATTATATTTACAAGTGTCCTTGTGACCCTTTAACTTCTCTCTCTCTCTCTCCTCTCTCTCTCTCCTCTCTCTCTCTCTCTCTCTCTCTCCTCTCTCTCTCTCTCTCCTCCTCTCCTCTCTCTCTCTCCTCTCTCTCTCTCTCTCTCTCTCTCTCCTCTCTCTCTCCTCTCTCCTCTCTCTCTCCTCTCTCTATTTCTATAAGAAATAGGCTTTCTGGCCATTATAACTTATGTTCCACCTAAGTATGGAAAATCCTTGATTATTTTTCATACCATTTTATCAATAATAATACTATTTTTTACCTCTTCATGAATTTTTTATAAGTGTGTTTTTATATAGGATGATGAATCTTACTTAGTTAATACTATGGATTCCTTAGCATGGTGTCTCATTATTTCACCTTATTTGTAGTTGGAAATATTCTTCTTACAGGGCATGTGAAGTGTTCTAAGAAATGTCAAGGGTTGAGTGAGTTTTTCTATTAATTAGTTCCATTAAATTCCTCTTGTCTAGTCCTCCTAGATTTTCACATTCATCCTTAACCTCATAATATAACATTTATGTGAGAAGATTTAGATTGGATAAGTGTATGTTTAGTTTATCCCTTGATTTCATGTGTAACATGTAGCTGATTGGAAGTTATAATATTATTTGGTGTTTCACCTCCCTTATAATAGTTTGCTTTCTATTATCTCTCTCCCTTTCCCCCCCCAAAGTTTAGGTTTAGCTACAATCCAAAGTGGTACATCAAGGGAGATAGCCCTATATAGAGATACACCTCATCCTTATGATACTCACAAGCCTAAAGGTCTTTCAATTATTCCACTTAGATGAGGATATCTTAGACATATCCTCAAGGGATGAAAATCCAAGTGATAATAGTTTTTGGCATGCCTAGTGGGACTCTTAGTCTAAGAGGTTGAAATATTTTTTGGTGTTGTATTTCAAAAATTAGCCTTTAAAGTAATCTATCCAAGCATAAATGGCAACTCCAAAGATACATCAGCTAGTCAAATAGCCTAGGTTACCCTTTTAATATTTTTGGTAACATTTTCCTTTGTGTTATTGCTTTCACTAAAGTTTCATGGCTAATTTTTATGTTGAGCACTATTTTACACAAGTTGGTGAGACATTTAAATATTATGTCATTCCATATAAATATGAATAAGTTATTAATTATCCCATTCATGAAATGTATCAGTCCTACAATAAACATTATCCATAGTCTTTCTCCTAGTCAACCTTGTTCACTTTTCAAATCAATCCATTTCCACCTTCAAACAAACTCTTTTGGGCTATGAGAGGTATATGTTAGATCTTGACACATAAAGAGGATGTGGTCAAGAGGTTCCTATTCATATCATTCATAAGGTGAGATATGCATTAGAGTTGGTGAAAAAAAGAGTGGGTACCTAGTGAGAGATCCAACTGGAAAAGGCTCATAAGCGAGATGCTTGATGTGAGTGGCCTAGTTTCTTCATTATAGGATAGGCTAAGATTTCATGAAAGACAACCTTACCAAACCTATTAGTCTTCATATTCACTTCCCCAATTTTATTATTACTCATATTTTATCCCTTATTATGATCCCAATTAAGGATATCAAATTCATCCTTTTTCCAAATAGCTAGAAGAGAGAGTTGAAAATATAAACCTTATTTTTAAAGATAATATTGATAGGTAGATTGAGTGTGCTAATATTCATACAAATCTATCCATGTTAGAATTAAAATAAGTGGAACTAAATCCCTCATTTCACTCTAACATTTCATCCCCACCACCTCAAAAAGATAATTCTAATCCTAACATCCTAATTTGGAGTAAGATAGTGGAATAATGGGGAAAGAAAGAGGATAAAAGCATTGTTAAGGAGTGTGAAGTTGATAATGAAGTTGATCCTTTGCAAGTCCTTCCCACAATTCCTAAGTAAGATTATTATGTTTAATGTTAACCCTTATGTATTCCTTATTATAATGATTATTCATATGAACTTCAACACATAATTTTCCAATAGAACCTAGCCAAGGAAATTGAAGAGTTAGAGTCAAAGATGAAGTTTCTAAATCAAGGTGTGATAGAAGGTTTAGACCCAAAAGAAGATCCTATGCCTAAACACATCACATATAACCTACCTTAATAGAATAATAAATCTAAATCAGATGTGATTGAAGTGATTTTGAAGTAAAAATAAGATAAACAAGCCATTTTAGCCCAAGGTTGGCCTCCTCTTCCTCAATATCTTCCAAAAGTATCCCCTACACTTCACTCTCAATCTAATTTTGAGTTTTCTATGTGCCACCTCAACCAACTACTTCATCTTATCCTCACCCCATCACAATTTTCCTTGATTTAATTATGGTATGTTAGCCTAAGGAGGAGATTTTATTGACAAAAATATAGAACTCTTGTTTTAAAAAAAGCCTAACTCCTTGGTAGCCTCATTGGACTAAGTCACATGATTTCAAAATGCCTAGTCTTGGAATCACAAAGAAGGAGATGAAATATCTTATAGCCCTTGAGAACCAAAGTCCTATTATATAGGTTTATACTAAACTTGATATCCCTAAATATTTTCTAATTTATAAATAAGATGTGGTATCTTGTGTTTAATGTTCAGATTAGATTGATGAGGAAGAATGTTTTCCTTTTTGCAAAGAGGTAGAAATGGTCGTTGATTCTTCCATCACTATGAAAGACATCATGGATGAGAAAGAAAAATACACTAATTAGTATTGGGATGATTTGTTTTCAATCATGTAATAGGTTATAATCCTCCTAAAGGAGGCTTTGATCTAGTCAAATATGGAGAGGGTAGCCTTGTCACTCAAGTAAGTATACAAAGGAAAAATAACCTTTCAAATCTATCCTTTCAAGAAGCATATACATTTCATGATGATATGTTTGAATTAATCAACATGGGATATCATCCTATAAAATAGTTGGAAAAATTACATCAGCTCTTGAAGGATGAAACAAGCTCTTATTGGCCTCAATCTTTTAAGGAACAAGAAACCAATCCTCTTCAAACCATGCCTACAAAGAAGATGCAAATTGACCATGAGATGAAGAGTGGGCAAAAAAATGAGGTATGTGAACAATTTAAATAGGAATATATCTACATTGGAGATATATTTGAAGATGATTTACTTAAGGGTAGATCAAGTGAAGTGCCAAGGAATAGGTCTAATTCACAAAGCATCCAATTCAAGAAGAAACATGATTGGCACCATGTTTCATCTCATGAAGAAGATTCAAGAAACTTTCCATCAATATTGGAAAGGATGTATGCTTAATTCCTTGTTATACATAACTATTTTTTCTCTAATTCCCCTAAGTTACTTGAGAACATGTGCATGTGTGTCTTGTTATTGTGTTTGCTTTACTTGTGTGTGTCCTTTATTTTGTGTGTTTGATATAGTCAAGTGGTCTTATATTGATCAAATTTTTTTATAAAGGTCTTTTTGGTTGTATCAAACTTCATATGACTCCCTAATCCCAATGAACTAATAAGGATAGTCATCTAGTTAGTATATTAGGCATACTACCCCTTTGAGTCACCAATTTGTTGACCAAATTTGACTTTTAAGTCAAATTGGGGAACCTATAGGTAAAAAATGAGCTTTAAGTGTTTTTGGGGGATAATAAATATGAAATAAGGTGTTTTATAGGCTAAATAATATCATTTAATGTTATACTAGCCTTGATCTTTAGACATTTTAGTTTTGTTAGTCATTTTGAGTTATTTTGAGGTTAAAAAGGGGAATTTAATGAGTTTTATGGATTGATTGGGAAGTTTTAAGGTTTTAAAATGTTATGTCACATTACATGTTTCCCCATATGTCTTAATCAACTACTAGTAAATGAAAGTGGTAGGTGCTTTAGAAGAAAGAGTAGTTTTCTTGGGGAAAAAGGTGAGTTTGTCACTTCTATTGCCCATGGGGAAGTGTGATAAGTGGGACAGGGTCACAGAGTGTCACTTAAGCTTCCTAAAGATTATTTACATGTTTTAAGTTCTATAAAAGTTCTATTTTTAGCCCAAAACCATTATGCTCTTTTTTCACCCTTTTTGGCAAGCAAAAATAGTCTTCAATTCTATACTTGGTACAACCAATAGATGAGGTATCAAATAAAAGTACTTACAAAGATTAAATTAAAATTATATAAATTAATTTTTTTATAAATATTTTGAATAATGGTGGAATGTGCTTCATGAACCATCCTCATGAAGTTGCCTATACTTTTTTGCTTAGTATTTCATGCACCCTATAGGGTTTTCTCTAACTTGGGAAAGTAAATATGAACCAGTTGTTAATGTTGGTTATAGATGATATATACTCCCTCATAATATTACATTCATTCTTTGTTTCAATTTTCATGATGTTTGGATGAGTCAACTAGCATCAAAGTTGTAAGAAGACACACCTTTTTGAGTTGCATGCCATTTTTCATCATTTTTAAAGACATCATACTTGTTTATGGTTTTATAAGGTTTTTAAAATTAATTTTTCATGTTTTAAATTCTATAATTCTTCTATTTACATTACAATTAAATCTTCCAAAGAATTCTCCATGAGGATGTAGTCACAAAGAGCATGCAACCAGTTTACCCTATGACTATTATACATAGTCAATCATGATGAAGCACGTGTATGGATAATATATAACATGTTCATATAGGAATGATAAATTTTATAAGTATTTGAAACATATTATTTTATAATTAAGTGGTGGACTAAGTTTCTAAGTGAGTAACGGGACTGTGGTAGGTAGCCAACACATTCACTCACACCACCTTCTGCCATTAATTGTAATGACAACTGTCTACAGGAAAGTAAACATTGTCATGAGGGGTGTGATCTTTTTTACATATATAAAACATAATAATACTTAATTTGGATACATTATTTGGAAACTAACTAACTATAAAGGTAGATTCCATGAATATGATTCACTACTTACATACAACCTAATATGCACATATAGGTGCCTTTATGGAAGCCAAATATGTTGAAAGAATATTTTTGAGTTAAGAAAGATTTTTAAATTGGAAAATATCTATTTGAATTTTTTTAATTGAAACTCACAAGATCCAGCTAGTGCTTAAAGGTGCCTTACTTCTTGTATACTAGAATGAGTACCTATAGGTGTTTGTAACAGTGAATGAGAAAATCTGAATGGAGGAACTTGGAATATGATAAAGCCTTATACAAAGTTATATTGTATTTTTTCATCATAATAAATATCCTTAAGTTGTTAAATGGAAAAATCAGAGGGAAAATCATGCAAAATGGTCAATTGACTATCTACAAGGACCTTTTCCCAAAAACAACAAAACAAAGATCCTTGATGTTTTGTTGAAATCCTAAACAAGGTTGAGTTTTCCTTTTATGTATCATATTGTGCTCATTTTGTATCATTTACATATTTATTCCACCTTTAAAAACATAAAATATATAATATTGATTGAAAGTGGTTGTTGAGGGTCAAAGCATTGAGAGCAAGTAGGGAAACCTAAAGTTGGATCTCAAAAAGAGACTTTCAAACCCAAAGCTGCATTTTAGATTATTCCCCCATATATGAGTGTTTATAAATGGTGTATATGACATTCATGATCTAAAATACCATTATAATGAGATGATTATTAGGATTTTGTTTCCCATCTACACCTACAGGTCTCTAATTCATATAACATGCCCTTATAGGTTGGTTGTAGGTCACCATAGGGAATAGGCTTGATAACTTTGGTAATATACTCCATTAAAAGAATTATAAGTGAGTTAAGGTACAATATGGGGTTTATATATTTATGGATGGTTTTTTTCATTTAATTAAATGTTTTTGAAGACACCTATAGAAGTTTTGACCTAAAACTAACTGTGGTAAGCAGTGAGTAGAGAAGTAATGTTTTGATGTGGAAATAACATGAGCATAAGATAAATGAATCCAAATACCTAAAAAATTATATTGGAAGGTGGTAAGGATAACTTAAAACATAATTATTAATTCCTAATTCATGTAAAATATGCACCTATAGGTACACTAAACAAGCAAAACACAATCACAATCAACAAGGTGGCGCAATCAGTCTTGACTAGTCAAGTGTGAAAAGAAGGTTTAGGAAAGTTGAAGTGATTTTTTTAGATTAAAAAAACTTAATCATGACTTTAATAGTATTATGGATCTCTCATAGTTAATTTATAACATGTGAAGTGGTTCCAACCATGCAAAACATAGTCTAAAAGTAGATTTCCTACACATGGTCCTTGCTTGACTAGTCTATCTTAGAGCTTGAGGCGTTTGGAGGGTCAAATGACGTATTAGAGAGTTTAAAATGTATCTATATAACCATTATTACTTGTATAATATCTTATAATAGTTAATTTTTCTATGTAAATAGTGTATTACCCTCTATTTTATCTTAGATAGAGGGCACTCACCTCATATACAAACCCTGATAATTTTGGGAAAAGGTGACAAAAGTACTCTTTAGGATATATTTTGAACCTTAAATTAGATTTAATAAGTTGTATAAAATATATACCAACATTAATAATATTATGTAACTAAATATGGTATCTTAAACCCTCAATTATGCAAGCAAACCTAGTAAACATAATTTAGGCCTAAAGCCAATTGAAGAACCTTTTTCATTTATAATATGGAGTGAGAATTATAATTAATTATATAATTTTTATGGGATAAATATATTTTTTTTGTGATATTGGAATGTATGGAATCTTATAAAAGGTCATTTTGAGCTCTAAGGTGTAATTAAGCTAACTAGGCATGGTGAAGCATAGAGTTTAAATGAGAGGCCATTTATACTTATAACATGAGATATGATTCCTATCATATTGTATAATTATTATATGGTAATTAAAATTATATTAAATATTTCAAATTTCATAAAAACCACAAATAAAGTTAATTTTGGCCCAAAAAACAACTCAAACTTGTGCAAAATATGAAAACAAGCTCGATAGGATAAGTTTGGAAGATTACATATTTCATAAGGATTTTAATGGAGGTATAAGATGTTTGGAGGTGTTATATATGGTCCTAATAAACCTTATTATATAATTGGTTTATATATTCAATTTTAGGTTTTTATGAACAATCCTTAATAGTGAAAATAGACTTACAACCCTCGTAAACCCTCAGTCAAGATGTGATGGAGGTAATGGATTTGCATAGATGATAACATGGAATATTTTGTAAATAATAGTTATTGTAAATTTCATAGGACTCTCTCAAACTCATCACCACCCTTTAGAGCTATACAGAGTTGTACAAACAGGGTGAAAACAAGGAATTTCTAACCCTTTTATGTGTTTTGTAGGTTCTAGAAGGAGTTTGAGGATGAAAATAAATTTATGTGGAATATTTAAACATTTTATAACTCCAAATGTTAATTTAATTCATTATAAAAACTTATAAGTGTACAAAAAATACTTCTCATCTCAACCAATCAAAACTCACCTAGTGGACAAACTAGTTAAAATGGTGGAAAACTTTGAGTGAGCTGATTTAAAGGTGTCCTTGATGATTATAAGACCATGGAGGGTATTTAAAATTGTCTTTCACTCCATCCCATCTATTTTTATGAGAAAATAAATCCAAGTTTTAGGACATGTGTGTAGGGTACATGAAGGAGGAGTTTTTTGGACTATAGATGATGATGGCTCACTTCTAGACAATTCCAGATTACCAAACCTACAACCAATGCATGAAGATTAATTATTGAAACCACTAATATTAATTATATTAATAATACCTATCAATAATTATTTTTTTGATGTTTAAATAGGGCCAATCATGAAGGTAGTTTTTCATTTAGCCAATTAAGGGAATTTCATGCCACTTTACAAGAATTTGATGACTTGGATGGATAGTTGGGATTATTTAAATTATATGGTTAGTCTCATATCATATTATAATTCACAATTAATTTATTCTCTGATATTTAAAATTGTACTTGTGAACCTTGAACTTCTCTCTTCTCCTCTCTCTCTCTCAAGTTATATAGGAACTAGCCATTTTGGCCATTATAACTTGTTCTCCACATGAGTATGGAAAATAATTTATAATTTAAATACCATTTAATAAATTATAAGAATTATTTTTACCTATTAATTAATATTTATAAGTGTTTTTTACTTGGATTATGAATATTTCTTAGTGAAGACTATGGATTCCTTAACATGTTGTCTCATTCTTTCACCTTATTTGTAGTTGGAAAGCTTTTTCTTGTAGGGCATGTGAAGTGTTATAGGAAATTTCAATGATTTATTGACTTATTATATTCATTATTTCCATTTAAGGCCTCTTTTATAGTCCTCCTATCTTTTTATATTCATCCATAACATCATAATGTAACATTGATGTCAGAAGATGCAAATTGCAGAAGTGTATCTCTAGTTTGTCCCTTGATTTCATATGTAACATGCAATTGGTTGGAATTTATCATCATATTTGGTGTATCAACTCCAGTATAATATTTTTTATTTTATTTATCACTCTCCCTTCCCCACCGCCCCCCCCAAAAAAAAAAATCCTACATGTAGTTTCAATCCAAAGTGGTACATCAAGGGAGGTAGCTTTATCTAGAGATTCACCTCATCTTTAGACTACACATAAGCCTAGAGGTATTTCAATTGTTAAAATTGGATTAGGATATTTTATACATATCCTCAAGGGGTGAAAATCCATGTTACAACAATAAAATATACTAGTAAACAATGAATAAAAAGACCAAGTCAAGACAAACAAATCACATGTTTCAAATAAATAAAAAATATATATTAAATAATATTCAGATTAAATACCTAATTTTAAAGATCTAAAAAAAATATAGTAAGAAATATGGTAAATGTTTTGAGCACTCTAAAACCTAATCTATTTTGATCTACTTGTGCTCTACAGTGTATGTTCAGAAAAAATAAGAATATGTATCTGGTCAAACATGTTCAATGGTTTTTATTCCTCATAAAAATATGTTGAAATTATATAGACCCCATTTTGAAAATTAAATTTGAGTTTCAAATTCATTAGGGACTTATAACTATTTCTTAATTTAAATTCACCTCGAGATTAGTCATGTTTAATTGAAGTTAAGTGATATATTTAATCTATTAAAATTATAGTTATATATATTATATTAAAATATATACTAAAAGAGTATATTATATAATAGAATATAATATTAAAATATTCTATACTATATCATATAAATTTAAGTATATTTTACTAAAATATATAATATATAATTATATTCATTTATAAACTATATTAACATATATATATACATATATAATAATAATAATAATAATAATAATAATAATAATAATAATAAAATATATATTATATAAAATACATAATTTATATATAATATTAATCATTTTAATATATAAAAATATTATTATACACACACATTAAAATACACATATATATACACACATACACATACATATATATGTATGTCTGTGTATATGTATATGTGTGTGTATATATCATGACATATGTGTGTATATATATATATATATATATATTGGTAAGAGGGGTTATGTAAAGTGAAAGAGTGTAAATTGGTAGTTAAACCTAGTTATTTCAAACCAATGATAATGTCAAAATAATTTCATCTATGGTAATTGTGGGCATAGACTGATCGGGATTTGAATCACTAGGTAATGCTTTAGTTTATGATGGATTACATTCTTCACTCAAATATATAGCCTCTTAGCATGTAATCTCTATGTAAAAATTTAAACTCCCTTGGTTTCAATTAGGGGGCATATGTATTCATTAAATAAGGATGTCAATTGTGGATGATCTCATTTTTCCTTGGTGATTACAATAGAGAAATTGCTTTTGTTATAATGGCAATAAAAAAATTAAAAGTAACCAAGAGGAATTTTGGGCTTAAATATTGGATAAAAATTTGAAGTGGACATATATGTTCTAAAGACACCATCTATTCCATGTATGCCTACAATGCTTAGTGATGATGTATTCTCATTATACCAGCACCACTTGTTTCTCTTAAACATAATATTAATGTTACATATTCAAAAAATATGGATAAAACTCCACTTAATAATATGCAAGAGCCTATTTCTAAATCATTGTCATCAGTTCCAAAATTCCATGATGATAATTTTACTTCTATTTCCACATTTTAACTTCTATAATTTTCATCATATGGTCTTGTAGTGGATTATTGACTATTTTATAGCTCTTATGATCCCCTCTATGTGATCCAAAACCCATGGTAGAATACCCATCAAGTGTAATTTGTTCGGACTTGTATAAGTTATAAAGCTTATATCTCAAGGAAAAACATCTATTTGTAGAATTTTTATGGCATTGGTGTAAATCAAAATATGAATTATCATCATATACACGTGGAAGAGATTTACTCATACCAACCTCTATAGATGTAGGGAGAGATATGAGTTAAAACTAAACATACTTCATAATAAAAAAACATTGAAGGGTTTGTGAATCTAATAATTTTTTTACATGGTTCATTCTGTATTATAGGTCATTGTGTCACCACCATGTTCACTATTTTATTTATATCACATTTTGGTTCATTCGAATTAACTTTGTAAAATGGATTGATATTAAAAAAATTATTGGATGAGGCTAATGTAGTGGCCCCAAACATTAGCTTGTTTAATTTGAGGAGTATCATTTCTCAGTCATGATTAGGGTCACGCTTCTTTCTCATAGTATTAAAATTTAGTTCCATAAAGTGTGGTTGCAAGGGATGAAATGATACCTCTAATAAAAGAGGGTTATGAAAGAAATATTGTGAATCAATCACATAATTTGGATTCCTTTTATGCGTTCTTATCAATGAGATATTTTTTTTCTCTAACGCTTTAATCATTTGTAATGAGGATTATGAAAAAAACCCACCTTGGTTCCTTTACCTTATTTAGAAGATTTTGTCTCAAATACAAATCTATATCTAAATACATTTATAAAAGGAAAGTCTACATATATATGGAAATCTATTTATAGACATCCTATAAATAGAAAGTGTCCTTTTGATAGCTAGAAATGATCTTGGCCATTGTCTAATGGACCAATCAGGAAATAAAATGCCTTAGAAATGTTTTCCAAATGATTTCATAGCTAAAAATGGATATGATCATCTTGGCATCTACCATTTAATCATTAAAAAGCCTTTGAAAATCTTCCAAAATGAGTTTCTAGCTATTTTATTAGAATGAAATTCCCCAAATTATACAAATCTACATTTAGATATAATACATAAATGAAAATTCTATATATAGTAAGTGTTATGAAGTATCTGAAAATGGAATTAATCATCTTGGTATGTACTAGTTAATTACCAAAATGCCTTTGAAAAGCTTCCCAAGAAATATAATTAAATCTTGTGTTTCATCTATAATCTCTATACTCTTGATAAATTATGTTTTTTTATTCTTGTATTGAAATATATTTTTCAAGAGTAAATTTTCTTAGATTACTTTCCTATTTAAATTTAATTGATTTTACATGCATGCAATTTGGCCATGTATTTTTGACCCCATTATTGGTATTTTAAGTTGAAGTACTTACTATGATCATAGGAATCCAAGAAGGGATGTTAGTATAGTGTTAGTTTAAGTAATGAAAATTCAAATAAAAACACACTAACACTTACACTCCTAGCCTAAAAATTAGGGAGAGTTTATTAAGAAGAGATAAATGAAAGCACAACTAAAACATAAAAGACACAAAATCTTTTACCTTCATTGGGAGCTATAAATGCTTTGTTGAGTGGCATGATCAACTTGTCCATCAAGAAGTCTTTGGGAAATGAAGCTTATTTGCTCTTTCTCTCCTTGGAACCATTGGATTTGATGTGTCTTGATGTTTCTTTGGCTCAAGATTTTGGCATTATAACATTACGTGCAAGGTAATTTTGGCTTTATAACACTATATCAAATAGATTGTCTCTCTCCAAATTTACATTATAAATTTAGCTTGTGAGAGCTTAAAAATGAAGAGGCATGTCATTGTATTAATATCCTCAGGATTTAATTCTCACCAATGGTGATTTATGGTTGAGTTAAGGCTTGAAATTGGTGTTGAGACCAACAACCCCCTATCTTTTTTTTTGAAAGGAGGACCCCTGTATTTGTTTCCAAAAAGTATGTATTCTAGATTGAATGTGAAGAGTTGTCTTATCTTAAATTTTAAAGGCAAATAAATTTGAAAAGGGGAACATGTGCTTTGATGTATTTGATCATGTTTATGTTTCATGGTTCAAAATTACTAATAATTGTCTTCAAGGTGATTAGTTTTAGGTTCCATTGAAGAAGCTAGGATTTGTAAGGAACAAACCCTAAAGGGGGTTTGAATTTGAATATTCCTAAATAATACTAGCAAGAAATTTTATTTCCTTTTGATTAAATATTCCTAAGTCTAACTTTATAATAAGCTTCAAATATGTTTTTTCTTTAAAACATGACTGAATTTTAATATAAAACCTTAGGCCAAACTTTATACACAATCATGTATTAATTTAAATCTTATGCTCTTTTACAAATCTACAGTAATCGCTTGTTTACTAGATTTGATCCAACGGTGTGACAAAACCAAAGTATTTTAAAAAGGACATATAGTTGATGATTTGAGCCTAGTGAATATCTAATGGTGATCATTTTCTTATAGGATTTGATCTAATGGTGTTAATTAAATTTGACACCCAAAATGATGTTAACAAATGTTAACCACTTGGGACTTGATCCAATGGTTCACATTGCCTTAGAGGTTATAATATAATGGTGTGCATTGACCTATAAGCTTTAGGATATCCTAAAGGCTCTACATGTGGCAATCATTTATTAGACCATAAAATTTTATTGTCCTATAATTGATAGGATTGTTCCCATCATTTTCCATCTGAGGACATATTTGATGTGATCAAACCCATAAAAATTAACATGAGATAGAATATTCTATTTTCTTAAATTTGATAGGTTTCCCCCATCATTTTATCTCTATAAGGATGTATTTGATAGGACTCAACCCATTAAATTTAAACTAAATAATTTTCAAAGCCTCAAGATCTTCTGAAGGCTTTATGCATTACTCATTCATTATACTATAACATTCTATGGTCTTAAATTTGATAGGTTCAGTCCTATCATTTGACATCTATGAGGATGTATTAGATGTGATCAAAACTATCAAATTTAACCTATACAATCCTCAAGGCCTTGGGAATTTTTTAGGGCTTTACATGTGGCATTCATTTATTAGATCAATAAATTCCACTATATAAAATTTGACAGGTTCACTCCCATCATTTGACATCTGGGAAGACATATTTGACGTGACTGAACCCATAAAATTTAACTTAAATAATTTTTAAATTCTAATCAAAGGGGTTATTTCTATAAACCTTTTAAAAAATTCCTAGATTTTTATGAAGATGAGCTTATTATATAAAAATATTAGCCTAATTCATTTTGTGTTTTTTAAACATAAAATTATAAATGATGTTTTTAAACCTAAGATTTATATGATCATCTAATTGATTAAAAGGTAAACATCTTGTAGGATCCAATGGTGATCGCTTGTTCACTAGATTTGATCTAATGATTCATCAAAGTTGAAGACTTTTCAAAGGCCTCACAAGCTTGACAAATGGCACAATCAATAATCTTAAATATCAAGAACCAATGAAATGCGAGGACCTAGATTTAGATTTTCAAAGAAACAGAAAGGGGAATTTTGAAAACCAATGGTCACTCTTCAAATGACATTTATGAAATTTGTCATGAAAGGCATGGAACCCTACCACAAAATCTCCACATAAGCATGGAGGATAGAAATGAGAGATATCTCATGATTGAAAACATAGAAGACATGATAGTAAGGTTCTATCATATATAAGGCATGTATGAGATTAAATTTGGATGTTTTGGTCATTAAAGACAAAAAACATGAACCCTCTATAAAGAAGGCCAAAGTTAGTTTATTTGATTATGTGACACTTGAGATAATTGTAAACTAAATCTAGAGAAAGTGATTTAGTGAGAACTTTGATAGATTTGAAACTACAAAATACTATTATCAATGGTAGTGGGTAGATAATAGATGAAGATTGAAGTAGAACTTTATCTAACTTTAGGTAGTGAAGGAAGGGTCTTTAAAGACAAAGAATCGGATTAAACAGCCTTGAATGTGCATGGAATTATAAATTGGTCTAAATTTTTATTATTTAATAAGGATTTGAAACCAATTTTTGAGGAATAAAAGAGGAATGCTTTAGTATACCAAAGATATAAGGATTTAGTATCAATTCAAATGGTAGGCCTTCATCATGTAGCTACTAAACTAGAGAAATAAAAATAAAGACTTTCAAGAAATTCTTTATGATGTCTTACCTCTTGGATGCACTCCTAGCCTCTATTAAATTCCTTGGAATTCAAAATTGGTCCCCTAATGGTAGATCTACCATTTTCCATCATTATTCAAAAGTACATATTTTCAAATATAGGAATCACATGTAGTTCATATGTGATGGTATTCTCCCAATCATTTTTGAGGCAATCACTGGTATCCCTATACCTAGGATTCATTCTATAATCAAAAGACAAGTAAAGACCATGGGGGATGTGTGGTTTTGTCCAGATTGAACTATAATAAGGATAGAGAGAATCATGGTCCAACCATATAGATTGCCTATATATGTTCCTAGTAAGCATATAGAACAAGAAATTGTTTATCAATCATCTAGGGAATGGATTGGCACTGTAAGAAGAATAAGAAACCTAAGGTTCATACCTTTCCATTTAACATTAACAAAATTGTAATCAAGGATTGGAAACAGCTAGAGATCATGGTGGTGCATAAGAACTCTTTTGATTTCCAACTGGATGATCTTAAGATGTAGGACCCCAATGATAGAGTGGGAAACCATATTCAAGATAAAAGGGTACCAAAGGATAAATAAAAACATAAACTAGGTGTGGAATATGGAATTTACACAAAGGCAAAGAACTTTGAAGAAGTCTTGTCTAGGGTTAAAAACTACAACATAAATTTAGAACATAGGCTGGTTATAGATAATAAGCCTTCAAGAGAAATATGATAGTTATA
Source organism: Torreya grandis (assembly GCA_037957365.1). NCBI lineage: Eukaryota > Viridiplantae > Streptophyta > Pinopsida > Cupressales > Taxaceae > Torreya > Torreya grandis. The sequence continues at coordinate 15,291 of JARHVA010005839.1, forward strand.
TCCTTTATAGTATCACTTGTTTATAGGACCATCTTGGACTACACATCAAGAACCACCTATTGAGGGACAATATTTTGAGCCTCAGTAGGAATAATTGGCAAAGTCATCCCAGATTAGCTAACTTGAGGATGTAGCGATAAAAGGTAAAGATATAATTGAAGAGTCCATCATTGAGCATAAACTTGGTGAAGGTCCCTAAATTTAGGCATCCCCACCAAGGCCTTCTTGCCCAATAGAGGTTATTAGCATGATTGATTTATAAAATAGAGAAATATTAGAAAGTGACCTTATTAATATTACATCTTCTTATGGTTTAGATAAAGAAGAAGACCCATCTAAGGAAGGAGGCAAGGAATTGGTTCCATTGGGTAGTGGAAAGAGATAGGAAAAATTGTCCTTAGTTCTTATAGCTATAAGAAGGAGACCCAGGTTAAGTTTCACTCACCCTACTAGTGAAACCAACCTCTTCAGTGATGAGAATCCTATTAATGGATCAACCATTCTTGATTATTTTATCTATAGGAAGTTGTAAAAAAATACCATTTATCTCACCTTTACTAACTTTGACTCGAAAGGACATAGGTATTTAGGATAATGTCAAGCCTTGGATTCAATATATATTAAACAAACAAGCAGAGAGAAGCAACCAGATTCTTCACAACAAGGAAAGCTAATGGGTTGGTACCCTATGATCATTTGAGGGTTTAAATGTAGAGATTCTTGAATAACCATAGGTGAAAGAATATAAAAGTTAGGTCTAATTTAATCTATATACATCAAATCTTAAGATATTAGAGACCAAAAGAATTACTATTGGTACTGAGGAGTTCACATTTCAGAAGGAGGAACCATTTTTAGGTTTAACTCCTATTCTAGGGTAGGCAACAAGGTAACATGCTACTTTTTAAGAGGATGTAGCTAGTATGGTAATAGCCCAATCAATAATGACCTTGGATTATGTTCAAGGAATGAATCAAAGGATTCTTAACTTGGAGAAATAAAAGCAATATTTGGAAGCTCAGGTCCTCTTTACAATTCTTAAGGACATATTGCAAGAATTGAATGTATCCTTGATGGATGCATTCAATAATTTGAAAATCATCAAGTATATATTGAGTGCTTTGGACCATCAAGCTGAGATGGCACAAGCCTTAATCACCCAGTGATAGAATTATCAAACCTAGATGGAGGAGCTCATTAAGGTGAATAAAACAAACTAGGTATTGGACTTCAAGATTATTAAAATTAGACATTTGGATGTCTTCATATAAGTTTTGATAGATAAACAAGAGGATTTGATCACATGGATCAATGATGTTAAGGACTTCATCAAGAGAGACATAGAATTGGTAAACTAGATTGAGAAACTTCTAGGGAATTAATTAAATAACCCTTCTCAAACCATTACTATAGGCTTGATTCATGATGAATAATTCAAGAAGAATTTTGGCACTCACATCTAAAACATCAAAAATAGAAAAGGTCATTTAGCTAAGGATAACTAGAAGACCCTTGATACCATTATTTTTGTATGGAAGAAAATTAAAGAAGTGCAATGTATCAAAGAACTTGTATCTTGGGTAGATAGTGAATTTGATAAGTTAGTAGATAAATAAGAGGATTTTATAATGAATCCTATAGTGGATTTTGAGCTAATCTAGGAATAATACACTAAGGTGGAAGACTTCCTCAGGTAGGGCTAATTGAAGGGCCCACCAATAAAATTCTTAAGAGAAATTTCTTTTTGTAAATTATATGCTAGTCTGTTACTATATACTCTTTCTTATCAGGTTGACATGTGACCTTACACATTGTATCTTTATATTAAGGACAACTATAATTATTCACATGTTGATATTTTTAAATTTAACTAGTTAACCACCTATGTTTCTTATAAATAGGAAAATGGCTACCATTTTTAATAGATATTTTTTGAGCAATTGATACTAGGAGCATTTAATACAACTAAGGAATTCTAAAAATATTATCTGGATAGTTTTATTAAATGTCTATGGTATCTCTCAATTGTGGAAATTCATGTTGAATTTGACTGATTCTTCTTGTTTTAAGTCACATTATTTGTCATATGGTAGTTAATTCATGCTAAATGCTAGATTAACTATAAATATTTCAAGCATAATGCATTTTATTTACTATGAATTTGGATGTAATTATGTTATTTAGATCATAATAACAAACTTTTAAAGTAAATTGGGTTCTTACTTATAATTCATACTATTCCTCTAAATCTTTCCTAATTTGTGATGTAATTTGATATTATGTTTTAGATTAGAGGTAAAAGCAAGTTTTGAAGGGGCCCCAAAACCCTTATACAAAGAGCAAAATAAGAACAACTAAGCCCACAGGCAATGCCTAAAAAACACTAAAAAGAGGTAGCAAAAATAGGTTTTGAATGGTCTTGAAACCATAAGAGATACAATCGGTCAAAACCCAGAAACAGAAGTCTGGTGGTACAACAAACAAAAGCTAACAAAAGAAGAACAAAGATCAGTACCAGTTTCTTAACCAACAAGAAGGCCCAGATTATTCATCCAGTTCCAGTATCAAGTTCATGGCTTCTTTCTCTTTCAAAGTAGTTTCCTGGGTGGTAACCTCCATCAAAGCTCCTTTTTGTGTATCTTTCTTTCTGGAACTTTGCCTTGTCCTTTTGTTGGGACCCTCTAGTGCTTTGGTCTCCTCATTGGCTCGTTTACCTATATTGATAGTAGCTGCACAAATGTTGGATGTTACTTCCTCCATTTTCTTTTTGTTATCCTTTATTAACTCCCGAAGGTTGTTTTTGTAAGCTTTGAGCTTCACAGGGATCTCGCTTAACTGATTTTCCATGTTGTTTAATTTGTTCCAAGCAGCTTTCAGAGAATCTTCCAAAGTTTCCACTTTTTTCTTGAGATCAATGATCTCCCTACACAACCAGGAATCTAATTGGGAAGAAGACTTGGCTTTACTATTAACCCAAGTCATAGGAGTGTGTATTTCATCATTCTGATTCTTCCCTCTCCAATCCTCAGACTTTTTATTTGGGCTATTCTTAGCTTCTTCAAAGAAGTCATCTTGGCTCTTTTGTTCCCGCTCATTGATTCCATCTTCAATTTCCATCTCCATGTTTTGAATATCTTCCAGGACAGAGATTTCCTTTTCTTTCTTAGAAGTTGGGTCCTCACCAGGATCTTCCTAGACAGTGTCTTCCTCCACCACTTTCTGGTTTTCCTTCATCTCTTCTATTCTGGTAACAGAATCCTCCTCTGTATTGACTTTATCTTTTCCAATTTCCTCTGATCCTTCTTCATCATTACTAGAGTTGGTGTCCCAACTCTCTGTTCCATCTTCTTCCTCCAATTTTTCCTCCTCGGGTTCTTCAGTTCTCTCCCGAGCCCTTTCTTCTTCAGCATTCTATTTATTAGGACTAGGGGTTTTAATTTTTCCTCTTCTGCTTACATTTTCATTCTTTTTATTCCCTGGCAACTTATTTTTCCCCTATTTGGGATACTTAACCAGTGCCCTATTCTTGCAATAGCCTTCAATAAGCAGAATAAGGCCTTCGTGAAGAATAGGGCGCAAATCCTTTTTCCTATGAGCATAAAGGCTTTGAATCAGAGAGTAGTGAAGATAGAAAGGAAAAGACAAGCTAACCTTATGCCTGAAGTGGTTGAGGAAGACAAAATGGAACTTATGCACTCATTTGCTTCTTCCGTCCAGGATGAAGTACTCCCTTATACAGCTTAGGACGTCCCTCCAAATCCCTTTAATCTGATCCAGCTCATAAAAATCTCCATTTTTGACCAACTTCTGCTCCTCCTCATCTGTTTTGGGGAACTTAAAAAATGCCTCATTTGAAATGCTGGTCTACTTTGAAAATTTGATTCCTTCCATTGACAACCCTGTAACCTCAGCAAGAAAATCCTCAGTTAAATTTACAGTTATACCATGCAGGGTGACCCTCTCGTCAGACCAATTTTTGAAGAAGGCCATCATGATATGTGGTTTAGATCCGTGGAGTCTTTCCATGTAGCTCGTAACATTTCCTTTCTGCAAAATTCTCTAGACTTGATGTTTCTCTCTCCATTCTGCACAGCTCTTGGGCTCCTATTTATGGGGTTCTCCCTTCCTTTCACGCGCCATACTCATTTTCTTTGAATCCCGATTACTGTGGATATTACCCTGGATCCTCCTGCTGTCAAGTTGATTGGGACGTCGAATTTGTTTATGGCTTTTCAAGATCCGCTTCTCCCTCTTGAAGGCCTTACTCTTTAATAATTGGGTTCCTTTCCCCGTGCTGCCACTCTTCCTACTCATTAAGATTTTGTTACACTCCAATCCTACCTTCTTTCGCATGTGTGGCATCAAGAAGAATGATCGCTCTTAAATCCACGTTCCTTACTAAGGTTTCATCCCACCTCACTTTTTGCCCTTCCCAGACAGCATAATTGGCAAGCCAATCTGCAACACCATTGGCTTCACGGTAGGTATGGGTGATTTTTATTTCTTCAAATTTATTCAAAAGAGTTTTCATCTCCTTTACCTTATCCTCTATGGTCCAAGACACATTATTCTTATTATTAACGATATTTATAACATTCAAAGAGTCCCCTTCAAGCCACAATTTGGAATATCCTGAGTCCACAACTAATTTAAGGGTCTGGAGGGCAGCTGTAGCTTCAGCAATGTGGCAGTTAGATATACCAATGGGAATTGCAATAGCATCAATAACCATTCCCACATGGTTTCTCAGAACACCACCACAACTAGCATTTCCCGGGTTCCCTTTTGCTGCACCGTCAAAGTTACCTTTAATCCAATCTTGAGGTGGACTAATCCAAGTCACACCTGATCTGGGGTTATCAGGTTCATCGAGAATAATATCCTTCCTCAGGGGATTATCCACATTGAGATTAGATCTTAGATTTTTTTGAGAAGAAAAATTTTCCTTTAGAGCTCTAATGATGTTCTGGCCAACCACCCATCCAGGGAGCTCTTTGTTTCTAAATATTTGGTTATTTCTTTCCTTCCATATTCCCCACCAGATATGGGGAAGAGTAATTTTCCATAAGAAGAGAACTTCAAGATTCTTTGAAGGGCAATACCAGCTTTTGAGAGAAAGTTCAACATTTTTTTGATGAATCCATGTAATGCCCCACAGATTGAGAACCTCCTTCCAAACAAGCTGAGTGAAGGAACAATTCACAAACAGATGATCTCTATCTTCAAGGTCTCTCTTACACAAAATACACCTGTTAACAATATTGATTCCGCGTTTCTATAAATTATCTAGAGTCAAAATTTTATTTTGGAGAAGGGTCCAGAAAAAGAACTTGATTTTAGGAATGACCCCTTAATCCAGGCTCTTGTCCATAATGGTTTTCTACCATTTCCCTTGGAGATGAAGATAGAAGAGACTTTAAACTGTCCACTTGGATCTTGATACCAAACAATTTTATCTTCTTGATTAGGATATAGGGATATAGCATTTAGGGATAATTGAATATCCTTGAGATCTTGATCATAGTCAGTGAGGTTTACCCAAGTGTTGTTCTGCCAGTATTGATTAACCATTATGCCCACTCTTTGTTTACATCCTTATATAACATATTTATCTTGGATTTCTTCCTGTAAGGGTTTACCTCTTACCCAAATATCTTCCCAGAATTTCACCTTTTTACCATTACCTACTTTCCATGCACTACCTTCTTCAAGAACATGTTTTGTTCCCTGGACTGCCCCCCAAATAGCAGATGGATGAGAAATATCTGGAGTAGTAAAGAAGTCATGAAGTGACTGTGCCTTAAATGAATACTTATGCTTCCATATTTTACTCCATTCTTTATTTTCCTGATAGACCCTCCATCCCTGTTTAGCTAAAAGGGCAGTGTTCATACTTCTTATTTTCCTTATACCAAGTCCACCATCCTTAACCGGTTTGCAAATGTTATCCCATACAATAAGAGGCATTCTCCTTTTCTCCTCAGAACCTAACCAAATAAATTTTCTTTGGATTTTTTCAATTGCCTCAGTAAATTTAGAGGGGATTTTGAAAAGACTCAAAGCATACATAGGTATACTTTGAAGACTTGCTTTGAGGAGAGTTAACTTTCCTCCTTGGCTCAGAAGACAGCCTTTCCATCCCGCTAAATTCTTACTAAATTTATTAATAAGACCTTCCCAAAAAGCTTCAGGGGCTTTCGATCCAAAAGGGAGACCAAGGTATATGGAAGGAAAAGAGCCTATAGAGCAATCAAGAATTCTAGCAATTTTGTTTTGTCTATAAACTGGGGTATTAGTAAAGAAAAATGCACTTTTATTCCAGTTTATCAGTTGTCCAGAGGCAAAGGTGTACAGATTAATTGCTTCCTTAAGAGTCCTTGCTTCAGTAACTTTAGACTATCCCATGAAAATAGTATCATCCACAAATTGACCATGGGAGCAAGTTAAAGGATGCGAAGAGGGTCTCAGACCTTTATACTGACTTCTATGAACCAAGTCCCCAAGGTATCGTCCCATACTATCTGCCATGATAATAAATAGAATAGGGGATATAGGATCCCCTTGTCTTAATCCCCTAGACGGATTGAAAAAATGAGATGAGGTCCCATTTACCAACACAGCTATAGAAGTAGTAGATATCAACTGTTTGATAATATTAACCACTCTTTGTTCCAATCCAAAGGCAATAAGGCTTTTAGAAAGGAAATGCCAATCCACCCTGCCGTATGCTTTAGCTATATCCACTTTCATTAAGAACCCCTCGGTGTTGGATTTGAGAAGTGAATGAATATTCTCATGCACCATTATAACTAAGTTGAGGATTTGTCTGCCAAGAATGAATCCATTTTGTTGATCAGCAATTATTGAGGGGATCACAAGGATTAGTCTGGTTGTAAGTACTTTGGAGATTATCTTATAGAGGGAGTTGCACAAACTAATCGGCCTAAACTGATCAGGGCTATCCGCACCTGCTTTCTTCGGAATAAGGCATAGAAAAGTGGCATTAATTTCCTTTAGCATCTGTTTAGCTCCAAAAAACTCCTTCACCACATTACTGACATCGTTTCCTATAAATTTCCAAAACTTTTGAAAAAAGAACATGGGGAAACCATCTGGTCCAGGAGCTTTTTCTCCTCCAAGAGATCTTACAGCTTAAAAAATTTCCTCCTCCTTAGGTATAGAACATAACATATTATTCTGCTCCTTCGTGATCAATGGGGGAATCACTCGTAGAATATCAGCCTGACCTTTCAAGTCGATGTTTCTATCTGCCTTCATCAGGGAGGAGAAAAATGAAATCATTTCCTCCTTAATTTCCTTTTCCTCTGTTATCTTCTGAGCTCCTTTTTTCAAGTGATGAATATGTGTTTTCGCTCTGTGTTTCAAAGTGGAGAGGTGGAAAAACTTAGTATTTTTATCTCCATCTTTCAACCATTACACCCTTGATCTTTGTCTCCAATAAATTTCCTCCTTAGTTATTATGTCTTGGTACTGTACCAATTGTTCGCTTTCTTCTCTTTGGGATTCAGAAGTATATCCATATTGCTAGATTTTTTCCTGTATTCTTCTGATATTCTCCTTGATGATCTTCTTTTCCGCAAAAATATTTCCAAAACAGTCCTTATTCCATTTCTTAACTTTATTTTTAACATTTTTGAGTTTGGAAACAACTCGAAAGAGAGTTGATCCCTCTATAGAGATATTCCACCACTCTTTTATTTTGTCTTCAAACTGTGGATGCTGCAGCCACATCTTTTCAAATTTGAGTGGATGATTCTTTTTTTGATTTAGTTTATCCGCTAAGAATATTAGAGGGAAATGATCTGAGCCTATTCTGTGGTGTGCTTCCAACTTGCAATTATAGTCTTTTATCCAGTTTGGGGAGATGAGAGCCCTATCAAGAATGGCCTGTATGCATTCCTTGTTCAGTCTCTTATTGCTCCAAGTGTACTGAATTCCTTGCAGCTCCACATCCATTAAACCTTCTTTGCTTATAAACTCCATAAGGTCAATTCTCCCTTCCATTTGAATTGTGTTACCACCCATTTTCTCATAATCATATAGAGGGACATTAAAGTCTCCCATTATAATCCATCGCCCACAGTGATCTTTCCTTCTGAGCTTTGAGAGAGTTTCCCATACCTTTTTCCTTTCATTCCTGATATTAGGAGCATAAATATTAACAACATACCAACTATCCTTTTGGTCAACATTTGTTAATTTAACCGCCAAAATTTTTTTACTTTCCATCAAAATCGAACCATCAAAAAGATTTTTTCTCCATAAAATCGCAGTACCTCCCGAAGTGCCTTTAGAGCTACTAGCTTTAAAGGTGTAATTTTTAAAGTCTTTGATCTGTTCAACTTTCTCCTTACTCATTTTAGTTTCTTGAAGCAGAAGGAGGTCTGGCTTTTGCTCTCTAACAAAATTCCTAACAAGATCTACTTTAAGAAGGCTATTTAGTCCCCTTATATTCCAACTAAGAATCTTCATTTCCTTTTGTTGTTGTTCATATATTGCCCCATGGTTTTCTGCTTTCTGTCTGCTATATTGAGCTTGCTTTCCAATTCTCTGTTATTCTTAGCATATTTTTTCCCAGGTTTCTCTGAGGAACCTACATCTGGTTTTAATTTGCCTTGTTTTCCAGATTCTTTTCCTCCTTTACTCCTTTGAGAGTTATTAGCTTTCACTCCACCGTTCCTTGTCATAATGTGGTTAGAATTGTTCTTTATCTCTCCTTTAATCTTTTGGTTTTTAGATTTTTTACCATCTTCAACCATTTCTTCTGCCTTGAGGACTTTTTTAGTTGGAGTAGTAATTTTGACCTTTGGTTCCTCCTACTTTTCCCCAAGATGACCTTCACTCAATTCATCCTCTACTTCTTCTATATTGTTTCTTCTTTCAGGATCTACTTCTCCTTCCTCTAATTCTTCATTATCATGCATCTTTGAAACTTGAATTTCTAAGCTTTGAGAGTTCTGAGTAGAAACAATAACCTCTTCTTCAGTTAGAAGATCTAATACTTTGTCCTCATTTCCCTTCCCCTTTTCTTCCATCAGGACATTAGAAGTCTTTACAAGGGGGTCTATTTTTCCTATTATATTAGGGTCATCCGCTTCTACTGAAGCAGTAGATATAACCTTATCTATGTGTAGGTCAGCTAAGGCCTCTTGAGGCTTCCCTATCTTTCGATAGTCTTCTTTGACCTTCCATATTTTCTTTTGTTGGGTCTTAATATTTTTTCCTACCTGAAAGTTTTTTGAAATGGTTCTTCCCCTATTGGGGCAGTTCTTAGCCCAATGCTCCTACTTCTTGCACACATAACAAGAATTTGGCAGATCTTCAAAAACAATCACTTGGGTTTTCTTACCAAGTTTGGAGATAAGATCCACTTTTTTGGGAAGGAGGTTTAGATCCGCCACTTTAACGTAATTTGATATTATGTTATTTCATAACGTAAATTGGTTTAATGTGTACTCATGTAATTTGAATCTTATCCTAATATTTGATATGAAAACCTACAATAACATTTATTTCTTCCTTACCATTCCTTTTTCTTATTTTTTCATTGAGATTCACTCTAGCTTAAAGATAATTGTTAATAATCATTTAGTTTAACTTATGAGTCCTCAAAACTATTAAGTATTCAAATTGTGTATACCTTGGTGGATCCCAACCACTAAATCAGATAAATATTGTGGATAGTTTTCAAACTTTTCTTCTATTTCACCATAGACAATCACTGAATAGTGACAAACTATAACTCATGCCATGGATTCTTAGAATCCTAAAATGAGAAGTGTTATTCAACACTAAGAGAACTTGTGGTATAGTTTGAAGCATCAATAATGGGTTCAAACCTAACCTAGGTGAGTCAAATATAACCCCAATAGAGTTAATATTTGTCAAGGAATTATGATTTACAATTACTGGGAATGGCTCTCAAAATTAGATATTCTAGGATATTTCCAAAGAGCTTGACAACTCATTAAGGTAATGATGAAAGGCTAGGATATTTGAATATTTGAATTTCCTTTTTTATAAATTCATTAATTACACATGGATAATTAAACTAAAAATTTAATTTGGTTTAGATTTTTAATTGATTTTGATTATCCTTTTAGCTCTTTTAAGATTTGATATTTCTTCATGTGCCCTACATAATAGGTCCATAGGACAAATTGACTATCATAATGATGTAAAGTGAATAGGGATGAATCTATGAGAGGTTATAATTGCATATGATAGGATACCCCAATTAGGGATATCTAAATTTGATTCTAAGCTTTAATGAATGATGCACAAATAAATTTGGAATATTTCACGATTCCTAGGATTAATTTACAATGGTTGGTACAAATCAGTCTGAAGTCTGATCAAAAGGCAGTTGCATCCAATTTTAGGCGTCTATAGTTTGTTCCTATTTGGGAAGATGTTTCAATCTATAAGGATAGTAATGTATTCTCAAATAATGAACCAAGCCAAAAAGAAGATAGTTATTGAATAAGAGTCTCCAAAAAATATTTGGGAAGCCTATAATGATGCCCCCTTGAGGGAATGGTCATCACTTATGATTGATAGATGTTCCCTCGATAAGAAGTAAGAAAAATAATAAAATTAACCCGTGGGTGAGATTAATACAATCAAGGTAATTTTTGTATGTGTTAATTTAAAATTAAATAATTTTCCTAAAGATGATTATAATTAATAACTAAGGTTGAGACACTGATTCTCCCAAAGGTGGTTATAATCAGTGGCATGGGCATATGCCCCAATTAGGGTAGATGAGTCAAAAATATTATTTTCCCATAGGTAATTATAATCATTAATATGACTAGGATAAAAAAAGATTATTTTAATATATCCTAATAGGGAATATTGGCAAGCATAACTCAAGAATATAACATGTTACAACATAGATTAATGATGAGTAGGCACAAATTTAGATGTGATGGTCTATATGAATAAATAAGCCAAAAAAACTACACACACCAGGATGTGTAAAGTGATAAAAGAAATGAATACAAAAATAAGAATTCATTAATTTAAATGATTTAGCTGTACCTATAAATATGGAGATGCTCATCCTGAATAATAATTATAAAACTAGAATGGTTAATGGGTTGATTTGATCAAGGAGGGTGGGAGGATTTACCAAGGTTACCAATGAGAACTCTCAACAATTCTATTTCTTGCAAGATATCTCAATTAATTTTTTGTTGTAACACATATCAATATGCATCATGATATAAACACCATAATAGCTAATACAAAATGTACATAAGAACTAAATTTTGATAGAATAAATAATTAAAAATAATGAACTAATAATAAAAACCATGATGACAATGTTGGCATATGAATATTGATAGACTCAATAATAATGCACAAGGAATCACACAATGAACACATATATACTAGGACAAGGCACAATAATGAAAGCAAATAAAATGGCAATAAACAAACAAATTAACAACTAAGCAAACACACACACATAAAAAATTGAAATAAAAAGTAATAAAAAGCATCCTATCATCAACCAAGTCAACATTTAGGCATCAAGGATCAATGGAATTATAAACAAGTGGTGCCCCAAAGAAAGGATACATGCAAAAGGAAAGCTCATGATAACTCCTTGAATAAAATGGATTTAACCTTGTCCCTGCTTAGTGCGAGTGCACAAGTATTTTATTAATATTAAAAAAAATCAAATACATAAGGGTGCCTTTACTTTGTTTACCCTTTTACATGGAAAACATTGATTTATTTAGTTTTTACCAATGTTTGGTAAAAACAACTAATCCTATAACCAACAATATACAAGAAAATAACCCATAAGTTAGTTCTAATTAATTAACTCAAAAATATAAAACTACCTAAAACTAAAACTAAGTATGTTTATTTTATGGGGATGTCTTTACTAAAAGATGCATGCCCCATTTACAATAATATTAATTAACCTACCAAAAATCTAATCTAATGTTAAGACTTTGGAAAAAGTCCTAACAAACCCCCCTATGATCCAAAGTCAGGTCTTTGGACACATACCCAACATTTTTATAAATTTTTCAAATTTGATTCTGTCAAGGGGTTTTGTGAAGATGTCAGCTATCTGATCGATATTTGGGAAATATATTGGATCAAGAGATTTCTTTGCCACCAACATTCATAGATAATGGTATTTGACATCCATATGTTTTGTTTTGGCATGAAACATTAGATTCTTAGACATCTTGATTACACTTTAATTATCAATGTATAACTATGTAGGAGCAAATTGAGAAACTTGAAGATCTTCAAGTATACGACGAAGGTACACAATTTCTCTAGAAGCATCCCATGCTATAATATACTCTAATTCTACTGATGAATTTGCCACTGTATCTTGCTTCTTACAACACTAAGCAATGGCAACTGAACCCATATGCATAGTGTATCCTATGGTTGACACTCTGTCATCCACACATCTACCAAAATATGCATCACAATATCCAACAAGTTTGAAGTTCTTGTTGCAGTGGTATTCAAGGCCATATGTTTTCATTCCATAAAGGTAAATAAGTACTGATTTTTATGCATGCCAATGAATTTCTCTAGGCTCATGTAGAAACCTAGATAAAATTCCAACAAAAAATGAAATATCAAGCCTGGTAGTCATCAAGTATATCAAACCTCCCACTAATTGTCTATATGTGGTGCCATCAAAAAAGGCACTGCTATCATCCTTATAAAATTTCAATTTACTTTCCATGGGAGTGAGGGTAGGTTTACAATCACTCATGCCAAACCTATCTAATAACTTAGAAATATACATAGTTTGTGAAATGAAAATACTATGCTCTTTCTGAGTTACCTTTATGCCTAGATAGTATTGAAGAAGTCCAAGATCTATCATCTCAAACCCATATTTTAATTCCTTATTCATAGAATTCTTATGGTTTTCATCATTACCTGTAATAAACAAGTCATCGACATAGAGAACAAGTATCACTATTTTCTTACCCTGCACTTGAAAATAGAGAGTATCATCAGATTCACTGTGATGAAAACCAATGGATTTCAAGTATAAATCCATTTTCTCATATAATGCCCTAGGTGCCTATTTGAGCCCATACAAAGATTTTATCAGTTTACATACATTGTGTCCAACACCCACCTATTCAAAACCTAGAGGTTATTTCATATAGACTTCTTCTTGTAAATCACCATTTAAAAAAGCACTTTTAACATCCAATTGATGTACTTTCTAACCATTTTGTGCTACTAAGGCAAGTACCATATGAATAGTGTGCCATTTGATAGTTGGTGAAAATGTTTCCTCATAGTCAATACCTTCTTGTTGTGCATATCCTTTTGCAACAAGTCTTGCCTTATGTTTATCAATGGAGCCATCTAATTTATACTTAGTACTATAAACCCATTTACATCTGATGGGTTTAACATGTGGAGAAGGATCAACTAAAACCCATGTATTATTGTTAAGTGTTGAATCATACTCACATTTCATTTCTTGTTGCCAAACATGTTCACTAGAAGCCTCCTCAAAAGTGGATGGCTCAATGGAAGTAGTAACAACCATAGCATAGTTTACCTATTTTCAAGAATTCTTGGGCCCTGTTAAACCAACTTCATCTGATGTCAAGTTAAAAAAATTACTTTGAGCCCATTTTGGATACTTAGTCAAATTATACAAATTAGGGACTCCAAAATTCTCATTATATGCTTTATTCGAAGGGGGACTTAGAGAATTTTCAACAATTTCTATGTCATCAACCTGTGAACTTATAGATGAAGGAGAGGAAAGTGAAGGAATTTGAGTCTCATATGATAACTTCAAAGATTTATCCCCATTATTTAAACCCTTATCTCTTTTTGTCTTTTTCCTCTCTAATCTATCAAGTTGAGAATCAATCTCTGTAGTGTTCATAGTCCCAAACTCATCAAATATTACATCTCAACACACTATGAATTTGCCTAAATCTTGTGCAAGCAAATGAAACCCCTTTTTATCTTTAGAAAAACCAAGAAAGATGCATTTTTGACTTCATAGTTCCAACTTAGTTCTGTGTTTAATAGGAACCAAAGTAAAACAAAGACATCCAAACACTTTCAAGTGTTTAATTTTTGGTTTAAATCCATACCATGCCTCATATGGAGTTTGTCCCAAAAGTGAAACTATGGGGGACCTATTTCTCAAATACACTATAGTACAAATGGCTTCAGCCCAAAACTTATCATCAAGCTATTTATAGTGCAACATGGCACGTGTTTTTCCCTCTAAATTTCTATTCATCTATTTAAATACTCCATTTTTTTGTGGAGTAAAAGCATTACTATATTTTCAATGAATTCAATGTTCTCGAAAATAATCTAAAAATTCATTTGAGGTATACTCACCTCCATTATCTGAATGAAGAGTGGCCAAATGTGAACCTGCTTCTTTTTCGATTAAGTGTAACCAATCAACAAACTTAGCAAAAAATTCAGATTTGTTTTTCATAAAGAATACCAAAGTCATCTGAGAAAAGTCATCAATAAACAAGACAAAGTATCTAAAACCACCAATGGATGACTTTTACATGTCACATACATCACTATGAACTAACTGTAAACATCTGTTAGCTCTCCAAGATGATTGTTTAGGAAATTTTTCTTGATTTTATTTACCTAAAACACATGACTCACAAAGAATACTATCCTTTCAAAAATTGCACAACCCATTCACCATACCATATCTCTACAAATCCACTAAAGAGTGGATGTTCAAATGTCCATAGTGGAGATGTCATAACCACTGTGTAGACATAGTACCTGTACCTATGTCAATAACTGCCCTAAGTTCTATAGCAGGAGGAAGTACTTTACAATGCAATCTAACCAAGTTTCCATATTCATATCCTGTATACATTGTTTTATAATCATCCTTCACTGAATTGATGTAAATGAGCCCATTTTCAAGCACAATTTGATAAACTTTCTTTCAAATAGTTACCAAAGAAAGTAAGTGTTTCTTCAATGTGGGAACATACCAAACTTCCTCCAAGTATTTTATGGACCCATTAGGAGGAAGAATCTGAATAGATCCAAGTCCTAGTGGTGTATGCATAGACTTATCTACTAAGGAAACTAGAGAGAGAGAAGCTTCCTTATAATACCAAAATAAATCTCTCCTAAATTTCATGTGTTTGGTTGCTCCTGTGTCTAAAACCCATACATCTATGAGCTCATCTCTAGCCTCATATTCAATATAATCAATGTGCCCTAAAGTAGTGAATGCAGATTCATGGGCAACATTATTGGACTCATCATAGTCATGATCAGCATACTGAGTAGAGTTAGACTTAGTCACTTTTTATGGCCTCTAAATTTTATCAAAAGGAATCCTACATTATGAGGCAATGTGACCAAATTTTCCACATCTATGACACTGAATGTCTGATCTACCTCGACCTCTACCCCTATATGAGTTGTGACCATGTCCTCGATCACTTGTTTCATGTGAATGTGATTGGTTAGATTGTTGATTATTTGAATGAGCCCTACCTCTATTTTGATATCTGCCTCCTTTGTAACCTTGACCCCCTCTATAAATATTTCCTCTATTGTTTTGATGCCCAGATGAAGATGAACTAGGATTTGACTAGAAAACATGGGCTTCTTCAGTTTTCTTGGATTTATTGGGTAGAGAGAGGTCATGTTGGATAAGAAACTCAGTCAAGTTATCAAAGGTGATGTATGTGATCTTTTCAGAGACATACAACATTTCAACAAAATTCCTATAGGACCCTGGTAGTCCTTTCAAAGTAGCAGTGACTATGAGGTCATCATCTAGTTTTCCAAAACCAGCCTTAGTATACTCAGTAGTGATATTTTTCAACTTAGACATATATTATCCCATATCCCCATCTTCATCTAATGACAAAGTAAACAACTGCATATGAATATCTATCTTTTTATGCTTAGGTTTCTTATCATATAAATCTGACAATGTTTTCCATGCAGTGTAACTATGAGGAGAATTTTCAATATGAACATAAGTATCACGAGTAAAATAACATTTAATGAGAGCCAAGGCCTTAGAATCATGAAAATTTAATATATCTAATTTATCCTGCTCTATTGGCAATGTGGGATTTTCATTCTTAACAATATCCCATAACTCATTAAAAACTAGTGAAGCCTCCACCAATCATTTCCAATCTAAATAATTGGAAATTGTTAATCTATCACCATCTGAAAGCACATTTTGAATTTTCAGCATCTTGAAATGAAATCAAGTGCAGTAGATAAAAAGTGTGACAAAATACAAAAGAGATGAAACAAATATCACATTCACTGCACAAGACATAGCTTCTACAAGGTTTTGCACTTAACCTCTGCATAGAGCTCAAAAGAAAAAACAAGAATTTTTTATGGATTTTGCACTTAACCTCACCAAAAATCAATTATTACACCCTTATTTCATAAAATTACAACCTTATTCCACTAATTACATCCTTATATCACCACAACAATGTGAAAGAAATAGAATTGAATTCACCCTTTTTTGATTTGCAACACAATACAATAAGTATGTTTTTCATGACTTTCAAGGCATATAAAAAGTAGATTTTAAAAGGGAATATTCCATTTTTAAAAAGTATATTTTGAAATAAAAAGATTTTTTTCCAAAATAAGGGATTTGAACCCTTGACCTCCTACTTGCAAGCTTCTTCACAAAATAATCTTAACCAATTGCTCTAAGAGCATTTTCAGAATATTATACTCAGAAATTTATACTTATTTTGGATTTTACCTATGAGGGAAAATTAAAAAAAAATTTACATGTGTAAATAAATTAAAATTTTTCCCTTTTTCAGTCTTCTCACTTAGGCTTTCTCATGTGGGACCCAAGGCAAAAATTTTGATATCAAAAAACTTTAAAAACATAATAAAAAATATTTTCTAATTTTATACCTGCACCATGTTTGCCTGTGATGCCATGGCTACTCCTGTAAATAAATTTTGCACCTTTTCTCTATCCTATAGGCCATACAAATCCATATAGGCAGGATAAAAATGAATTTGTTGAGTTTTGGCAAAATTTTTGAGGTATATACTGCTGGAGATGGATACAAATTGCAGCAGGGCATTGGAAGGCTGTACCATAGGCCGTACAACTTAGATTTTTGCCAAATTTTTCATTGAGAATGCATAAATAGGGGTTTAACAAGATTTTCAGGTGTTTTTGGATTCAAGAGAGTTGAAAATGAAATTAATCAACAATGGTAGCCATGAATGAACATTATAGAGGTTTTTCACAAGCAAACAGGCTATACAAGTCTATTTTTTGCAAAAAGCAATGAATTTTATAACATTTAAATGTTAAAAATTCATTTTTTATGCCAAATTGGGAGTTTGAAAGTAGGAAAATGGTGTATTAAATGGCCAAAATGACTATATTGTGGTATATGGAAAATACACAGGTTTAAATGTAAATTTTTTTTTGAAAAATTAAAATAATTTAATAATTTTTCAAACATTTAAACCAATAAATTTTTTTATTATATGGCATACCTTATTTCATGCCAAAATGATATCACATGAATTTGACTTTTCCCCTTGCCTTCCTTCAAATTCACCAAGCTCCCAAAATTACCATGCTCTGATACCATTGATAACTCCTTGAATAAAATAGATTGAACCTTCTCCCCGCTTAGTGTGAGTGCACAAGTATTTTATTAATATTCAAAAAATTCAAATACATAAGGGTAACTTTACTCTGTTTACCATTTTACATGAAAAACATTGATTTATATAGTTTTTACCAATGACTGGTAAAAACAACTAATCCTATAACCAACAATATAAGAAAAAACAACCCGTAAGGTAGTTCTAATTAATTAACTCAAAAATATAAAACTACCTACAACTAAAACTAAGTATGTTTATTTTATGGGGGTGTCTTTACTAAAATATTCATGCCCCATTTAAAATGATATTAATTAACCTACCAAAAATATAATCTAATGTTAAGACTTTGGAACAAGTCCTAACATTTCACACCTCCAATGGTAGTGGAATGGATTCAAAACCAATAATGAAATTTTACCTAGTAGGGTAGATTAAGGATGATTGACTAGTTGTAAATAAGACACATGTTTTTAGCCATTGAAATTTTATGAATTTTTTTGGAATTTTGAGGTATCTTAACTCATTATAAATTGACAAGATACCACTCATACAATGGTGAGAGTGTTAGCTTAGATTGCTCATAAAATGGTGAGAGTATATGGAAAAGGGGGACTGAGTTAACCTCAACATGAATTGAGCATGGCCTACATAGTCTCATTATGATGTCAAGTCACAGTAATTATACCAAAATAAAAGGTCGTGAGAACTAACTAGGTACAAAAATTTCTCAAATTAAGGCTAATAGCCAGTCAAATGAGAATAGTAATAATAAGGGGATGTGGTAATTCATGGTAAAGATGTTTTTCCTAGTTTTTTCTGTAGGCAGTTATAATTAAGAAATAATGACATAGGTTTATCATACTAATTTTCCCATTGGTAATTATAATTAGTAACACAAGGTATAACATTAATTTTCCCATAGGTAGTTATAATCAGTGGCACCAATCAAAGGTAAATGAAGGATAACTTGGTATATCCATAGTCACACTACTTTCATAGACTATAATTTAAACACCAAATTTTGAAACTACTAAAACTAGATGGGAACCTCCTCATAGAAGGTGTAGGAAGAAATAGAGAAACTAAGATCAAAAGGGGTATATAGGGTGGCTAAAAATAGGCTTTGGTTAATAATAAATGTATGGTAAAATGGTATATGGTATGTCTTTGTTTATAATGTTTATGCTATGAAGATTGGATAAAATGGTAAGAGGGTTACCCCCAAGTGATAAGGTAAGGTAAATGGTATGGTATGAAATAATAAAAAAGTAAATGGTTAATTAAAAATGGCATGGCAAATGTTTTTATCCAAGAGAAGGTAAATGTTTTTTGCCAAGGATTATATTGTTCTTGATGATGTGGCTATGTACATCATGATCATCATATGATACAACTAGAATAATCAATCATGTAAATTACTATCCCAAACCTGTTCTGAATAACTACTCTATTAATAACGTACTATAGATTTGGACTTCAAGATTGTTTTTGTGATCTTGTTGTTTATTAATTCTATTTCTTTCAAACATCAAGACAAGATGTCTTTGTAGCCTCTATAAAGCAAAGTGCATATATGGATGGTAAATATGGATAAATAATGTTGGATAGGTCTATTTTGGTGATGTAAAGGTGGATGATGATGAAATATATAATGGTTGGGAAATAATTGAAGATTGGGGTTTTTACGCACACATAATTTTATTAACTCTAGATTTGACAAAATTTTGGTTCTGATGAGGTCAAAGACTTATGAATATGCTCTCAATAAGACCACTAAATTTTTATTTTGTTTGGGCCTAAGAGTAGCTACCATATAATTATGATATAGCTTGGAAGCTATACTGAATTTATCTTTGATAATGTATTAATCAACATTTAGGAACTATAATGCTCAGTTTTTGGCACCTTGATGAGTTTTTCACCAATGAAGTTGTCTTAATTATCCCCTAGTGCCTCCAAGAAGGTTTTACTAAGGAATACTGACTTTGGACTTTTATTTTCTCCTATATCCCCTAACAAGGTTTGACTAGAAGATGTTGAGTTTGGACTTTGATTATCCCCTAACAAATTTGTAAAGGTTTCAATAGGAGATTTTTCTTCTTCTAGATTACTATGATCTTGGTCTACCTGATATTATTCAACTAATATGCCACCATGGATGCATTTTAACAAGGTTTCAATTTGTAGGTCCTAATTGACACTTGTGGGAAATGGAAGGTCAATCTAATGGCTATGTTGGTTGGTGGTAATGGCATGTAGAGAGGTAATAGAATGGAAAGAGGAAACATAATCCTCATATAATATATAAGGGTAAATTGTGTCAAAATTGAAGAAACAAAAACTATGGAAGGATCAACAATGTATTTAAAGTTATCTGCAAGGCATGAGTAACTAATGTTATGGCAACCATGAATGTATTCTAATTTTGAAGTTGATTCTAACTTAAGGGACTCTAAATCCAATGTTGAGACTAATGTTGATTCTAATTGTGATGATAAATATAATATCAATTAAAAGATAAAACCTAACTTCAATATTTATTATTCATTTGGTGTGGATGCTACTCTAAACATGTCTTATTGAATGTTTGGTATTGGAAAAGTAACATCCTATGATGACATAATGGGCTATACATAGACTAGTTTTTCAAAGTGAGACTCCTCAATGAAGTGAAAAAGTTTAAGAGATAAATCCTCAAATACTATCTTTTCAAAGGGAGGCCCTTTAAAAATAGTCACATGGTCAAGATAATGATTTCCTAGATGCATTTATAATCATTAAGAAGTGACTCAGTAAAAATTGGCTTGTCAAAGTGAGACTCCTTGATAAAAAGTATATTATAAAAAAGTGATTCATCATAGGATGACTTATCAAAAATAGTTTTTTCAAAAAAATAAGAATGGATTGGTTTGTTCTCTTAGCCTTAATTTACAATCAATTGTAAAATACCAGTTGTGAATATATCTTGGTCTTCGAATGATTGGATATGTTGGAGAGGTGCTAATTGCCTTAGTTAGTGTTGGATAATTGTCATGGGTTTTTTAAAGAGGGGAATGGTTGGGAATGGATTAATAATTCCCAATGGTTGGATAATGGTAGGCTTAATAAAGGCTCATTTATGGCCTAGGATAGTAAATATGACCCATCTAGTCATGATTGAACAACCTTGTTGGGATAATGTGTAACCATATGTAGAATGGACTATAATAGTAATGGTATGGAATAATGAAGCTTATTTGCTTGTACAAGCCAAAGTGTCAGGTACTTAAATCATAATGGTAGGTCATTGTGAAGCTTAGTTGTTATCATGACCCAAAGGATGAGGTCTTAGTATGGTAATGGTGAGGTGTTGTGAATATTTGTTGCTATCATGAGCCAAAGGATGTGGTCTTAGAATATAAATAGTAGGGAATTAATAATCTTGGTTTCTTTCACAAGCCAAAAGATTAGGTCCTAGAATGGTAATCCTTAGATGCTATGGATCTTGGTGGCTTACACAATTTGAAGGAGGGTTAATAGTATAATTATCTGAGTTGACATCATGAGTGGTAAGGGGTGCAGTTCATACATCAAACTACACAAATAAAGTATCACTAATTTCAACGCTTGAATTTTTTTCCCTATAGTGAGTATTGTAAGGAGTATAAGGATATATCTCACAAACTAATTCTTTACCATGGGGGTCTTGAATAAAGTCAATTTATGTGGTTATTTTATCATAACTTGGATTCTACATGCCACCATTATGATTGTAACTAGACATATCCACATTAATGGTGATATTTTTTCAAAAGGATTAGAGTTATACAAACTCTTAAAAATTATGTCCAAAGGACAAATATTTTAAACATGGTCTAACTTGGTTTAGAGGTGTATCTGTATCTCTAAAAGGGCCTATGCTAAAACTTGGTCTAAAATAGTCTAATGACAAACATCTCACATAAATGGTCAAGTGGCTGAATGAAAACTAACATGCCAAACTCTAAGTTCAAAGTATTCCAAATAAGTCTAATTAAGAAAATAGAATTTTCTAGGTATTTTGGTCAAACACAACACAAAAGCTAGGCTCAAAATAGGAATATACTAGGTCTTTTAAAAAAATTAGGCACAAAATCTAGACTTAAAATAAGGTGAGATATCTAATCTAAAAAATATAAAACACTTTAGCATAAACGTGGCATTTAGAATTAGAAATTAATTTGGTCAATTTCTATCAGGCATGAAATAAAAGGCATACATACATAAACATAGACAGAAAGTGTGATGTCCTAAATCCTAAAACTAACAAGGTTGCATTATACTATTAAATTCCATCAATATACTCACTCTTGGGAGAATTTTAAGTGTTAATCCAAAAATAAAAGTTAATAAAAAGAAGGGATTCTAGGCCCCCTTTCTCCCAATATTTTTTACTATGACATGATACTTTGGGATATTTGCTTACATCAACAATATGTCCATGAAAAGTTGGGTTATTATAAACTATCCTTTTTTATGTATTTAAATATGGTCCCAAGTGTGGATAACACAAGATATGCTCATTTCATTTAGATCCACATCAACCATCTTGTTGTGAAAAGGTCTTGTCCTTTTAACAATCACTACATATGTCACTTGATCAGTGTAGTGAGATGTTTGATTTGCCCTTATGATTTGAGGTAGTATCTTACTAAAAAAATCTTGTTTAACTACTTTAAAAAACATCCTAACAAGTAGAACTAAATTTTTATACCCACCATGGAGTGGGGTTGAAATGTTACTAGGATATGAATTATCAGGTCAATGCTTCCTTAGAGAACATGTTTCCTCCATGCTCTATTATGCACACAATTATATCATACTTTTTTTACTAAGAAATAAGACCTACAAACTAGCTTAAAAGTCCTAAGATGTCTTAACATATTTATTTCAATATAGAGATGATATGCATGAGACAACTCAAGGAAAGTATACCAGATATGAGATTATTGAATCTAAGGACACTTACACACCTTAAGGGAGGCAAACATACTAGCTAAAATCTATATGACTTGTTAGAATGAGAAATCATTATAATAGGCATGAAAGGATAAGGATAAGCAATGATGAAATCATTAGAATTCACCATACATCACTTTGCACACTTAGAAAAAATGGTCATGAACTCAAAACAATATTTCATTTATTCATCAAATATAAAGTATAACATCAAATTAATAAGGATTTACCATACATGGTGTGGAAATGTTTACAAGAGACAAAATGGCTACTACTTATAGAATATGAGAGAGGATAATGAAGTCCAAGAGTCACTAGAACATATGTAAAGATGAGATAAAGAGTCACATATATAGAGGAATGAAGTATGAGATAAACCATTCAATGTCTCTTTGGGAAAATGTCCTTCCAAGGCATGAAACTATTCAATTCTAGTATATGACTCTTCAATTACTTGTTTGGAAATTTACCTCATCATTTAGACTTCCTTGAATGCTCCAGAGTAGAATAGGTATTAGATGAGATCATTTCACTATGAAAGGTGGTTATTAATAGTCCCCAACATGCACTAGTTGTGTACTTAATCATTGATATTATTTTAGACATGAGTTATCACTACTTACAATCACTATCATCCTCTTTTAGACATGTCTCCACATTTGGCACTAAGATGCTCATAAATTTATTACACCAATCCATAAAAGTGAGGGTATGACACTTCTCAATATTCCTCATGCCCTTAGATCCATTAGGAAAACCTTAAAATGCTTCTCAATTAAATTGATCACCTTCTCACTTGGTGATCACTCTCTTCACTATGTCATTTTGGATTGGTTAAAGTGGAGGTGATACTAGAGGTACTTGTATGCTTTCTTGAGGAAATAAATGGATATGAGGAGCTAGGATAAGTCTCATTCTAACTCCACCAATTATTTTCATTCTTTTAAACCCTTATGTACCTACACAACACACAATTATGTCAAGAAAATAAAATTTTTATCTTATATATACAAATAGGGTACAACTCAATATGATGGGAAGGTTCCCTATAGAATACTCTTCAAGTCCCAATCATCTTCCCAGCCAAACTCACTCATATAAATACATATCCTTCTTTGTTTTCTCCATCAAGTAATTAGAAAGGGTTTTGGAGTGTTTTGAGATGTTTTGGCTTTTAATAATTATTTATACAATCCTGTCATTCAATCAATTAAAAAATTTGACTAGAACATTGATTGTGACCCTCTTAAATATCTCACAACTCCTTAGGATTCCATGCTATATGTCCATGAATTTACAATCTTCCAAATATACCCTCATGTTTTCCTTTGCATTATGCATACCCTAAGTTGTTCTAAGCTTAGATTGACCTCTCCATGGCGATTTTATGCAAACTAAGAGCTCTAAAAACACCTTATAACTATCCCCATGGAAATTTTTCAATGTATTGTAATTATCACTTAGTTTTAGAAATAATATTGAGACCTCCTAGGGTTTTAGGCCTAATTCATGCCTAATAGGTCTAATCTACACTCAAGACCTAAATCTCTCTTTGCATACCTTATTAGAGTTTTGAGGATTTAACCATGTTATTAATTTTTAAATACAACTATATATACCTTCCTTTAAATTATCTAATCATTTTGTCTCATAGTTCATTATCTCCCTACCCTAATTTATAATTTTATTATTTCATAGAGTACCCTTTGTCTAAGATAGAACAAAGGGTGTCTTCCTTATCTAATCAAGAAAAATGAAGGTATTGGAGTCTTAGGGAGGTTATGAGGGTACTATATACCCATTTTTAGGTTTATATCACAAAATAAAAACCTTTAAATACTCTAAACATCAAATATAAACTCTATATAACAATTATTGTGCATGAGTTGCAAGTTTGTCTGTAGGTTAAGGCCTGAGCTTATTTCTTACATTATTTTCCCTACACTAAAAATATTATGATAATATCATAATAATAATTAAGTAATTCACAAAAATTTCAAAAACATGATTATCCATGTTATCCTCCTCAACCCATCTCTTTACTCAACTAGACCTAACTAGAAGACTACATGGTTATTCACAAAAAGGGCAAGCCTGTATGTCGACCTGTTTCATTAAAACATACATACTATAATATAATATATCCCTTGAGTATCTAAATTCACTCCATACCTATTTGGGTTTAGACCAACCCTAATTTGGAATTTTCTAACATCCAAAGTATTTGTTCCAACTTGTTACACTACAATCAGACTATTGGTTGTAATTTATGATCAAGAGGAAACCTGTAGGTGATGATTTACATTAAGTATTGAATATTAACCCCTTTTGATTGTCCTTTGAGAATAATAGTTCCATTTTTCTTTAAAAGGTTTCATTTATCCAAAATTTAGGCTTCCATTGCATCTCAATATATTGAAGGGTGACTTGAACTTACAACATTGTAGAAAATACTTGCATTATATAATTCAAGAATGCATGAAATGGGAGTCTTATATCATCATAATAATTTGAAAAAATAACCATTTTTTATACCAAATAATTGATATTTCACCTAGAATACATGGTGGAAACATTATATCAGTTGACACCTCAAAGTGTTTCATCATGAAAAAGATCAAAAGAAAGATCAGGTCTCTATTTGGAGATTTTAAGGTAACTAGCCCATAAACTCTTTCTCTCTATATAAAAATGGATATTAAAGTTTTATTAGCATTATATGGTTCCAACATGTTTTCTATGGGATTATTCTACTCTATAAGACCTTAATGAATATATTCGACATTCTTAAACTATTCATTGCAAATATTGAGAGCTCATATAGGTGCCTATAGGTGTACACATAGCTATAGACAAGGTAGTGAAGATGAAACATGTATAATATACATGGTATATGACCTTTTGATCAATATTATACCTATGTAAAGTATTCAACTAATATTTTAACCTTTAAATTATCTAAACAAATCAAATACATTATGTTAACATGCTTAACCTCCTATAGGTATGTATGTAGGGGGTCTATATGTGAATGTATGATATCTTATTATGTACATGGTAGACTGGTTCCATAGCCAATACTATAACTTCACCATTGATTCTATGAATCTCCACCATGTCTCTATAATTTATTAAACTCTTAGACTAGTTCAAACACTTATATGACAACCCTATAGTCCTCTATGGAGAACTGTAAGTTTACATACAAAAGCAGGGAAGGAAGAACGTTATGCATATGTAATAATTGGTATATTTTAAAAATTATAACTACCATTGGATGGATGAAAATTATTATTTCCAATTCAATAGATATATCATTATTTTAAAAGACTCGTGTTTGGACAATATGGTTGAAGAGGGTTCTCCTTTACCTAATTGTGTATGACAGTCACATAAATAGTTGACTCTGTTATCTTTTCTTGACTAAAAACTTTAGTGAAACTATTTGAAACTAAGATTTTAATTATATTTTATGATTTCTAGGACATTTGAGAGGTGAAAACATCAATATACCTTTGTTTGAAACCACTATAAGAAATGAAAACTTGTGTAGTTGATGAAACCTGGTTGTAAACTCCATTAGTGCACTTAACCTACAACTTGAGAATTTAGAGGTCATTAAATCACCTCCAAAAATGAAAATAAGAATTGAAAACATGAAATAATTAAGTCAACATCCTCTATAATAAATTTAAATAAATGGTTTGTACAGATCGACTCAAATAAGAAGAAAACTTGTAGGGTATGAGGACTAACATGCAAAATGAGACAATCAAATTCTAAAGGATGTATCATAAATTAAAATAAAAAAATACTTAAAATAATTACATGAAAATTAATTATACCAAGTTTAATATCTACAACCAAGATCATTTGACTTGAAACTTCTCCTACTCATCATACCAAGAAGAAATATGTTGACTAGTTTTGTATGTCTATTGAAGTGATTAAAGAGAAGAATGGGTTTTAACCATTTTTGAGATTTTTAAAGTATATAAAACATTTAAATGATTTTATTAAATCTAAATAGTCATTCCACAAGCTTCCTACATGTGCCACTCTCCTATAAAAGTTGTAAAACTACCCAAACTACCACTTCTCTTCTTAGTTCAATGTAGTACCTACAAGGTTTAGTTAGGGACTCACATTATTGATAATTATATGACATAATATGAATTTATAGATATGTTTAAATAATTTTCCACCTAATAAAACTTTACTACCTTCATTAATGACTTGAAAAGTGACCCTATGTCATATAAAATGACTTAAGTCTAAATTGGACTATGACAAAGTTAATATCTCATTAAATAACATCAAATAGGACCATAACACACCCTCTTACATCTTAATAGACCCATACAAAAGTTTTTGACTATAGTGGGTTGACTTATTTTGACTTTTGGTCAAAATAGTCAACACAATATTTAGGAAGCTTATAATGATGCCCCCTTAAGGGAGTGGCCGTCACATATAATTGATGGATGGCCCATAAAAAATAATCAATAAAAATAATGAAATTAGCCCATGGGTGAGATTAATCCAATCAAAATATTGATTTCATGCATTGATTTAAAATGCATTGATTTTCCCTAAGGCAATTATAATCAGTAACAAAGGTTGAGATAATGATTTTCCCTAAGGTGGTTATAATTAGTGGCACATGCATCTAACCCAGTTAGGGTGGATAATTCAAAATAAATATTTTCCCATAGGTGGTTATAATCATTAATATGATCAGGATAAAAAATGATTATTTTATTATGTCCTAGTAGGGAAGATTGACAAGTATAACTCAAGAATATAACTTGTTACAAAAATTAAAGATGAGTGGGCAAAAATTTAGATGTGGTTGTTTATATGACTTAATAATCCATAAAAAACTAGGCACATGAGGATACACAAAGTGATGAAAGAGATGAATAAAAGAGTAAGAATTGATCAATGTGAATGATTTGGTTGTACTTGTTAATTTGAAGATGTTCATCCTTATTAGCATTGATATAACTAGAATGGTTAATGGGTAGATTTGATGGAGGATGAGATAATTTTCTAAGGTTACCAAGGAGAAGTTTTGGTGGATTCAATTCTTGTATTATTTTACAAGATGATTTTTGTTGTAGCACGTATCGGTATGTATCATGATATAAACACCATGATAGATTAGCCAAAATGTGTAGAATATTTTTTCCTTATCTAATAAACAATTAATAACAATGCAACAATGATAAAAACCATGATGTAAATATTGAAGTATGAATATGGATACATTCAATAATAATGTGCAAGGAATCACCCAATGAACACATATATACTAATTCAAGGAACAATAATGAAATCAAATAAATAATAAACAAACAAATAAATAACTAAGCAAACACACACACACAAATTTAAATAAAAAACAATAGAAAGCATCATGTTTTAAACAAAGTTTTAGATTATGGTAAAAGCAGGTTTTGAAGGTGCCCTGAAACCCTAGTACAAGGAAAAAAGATAGAGCAACCAAAACATAGACAAAGTCTAAAAACTACTACAAGGAAGTAGAAAAAATAGGTTTTAAATGGACCTGAAACCACTGGAAAGAC
The DNA here is from genome assembly GCA_037957365.1 of Torreya grandis. Classification (NCBI taxonomy): domain Eukaryota; kingdom Viridiplantae; phylum Streptophyta; class Pinopsida; order Cupressales; family Taxaceae; genus Torreya; species Torreya grandis. Next base: position 43,529 of record JARHVA010005839.1, read on the forward strand.
AACCGGTCACAACCCAAAAAAACAGAGATCTGGCACCACCTTAGACATAGGAAGACAACAAGAAAACAAAGAACTAGACCAAATTCTTTACCAACAAGAGGAACCAGATTATTCATCTAGTTCCAATATCATTTTCATTGTTTCTTTTTCTTTCAAAACAATATCCTGGGTAGTGGTTTCCACCAGCATTTCTCTTTTTTGTGTTACCTTCTTTCTAGTACTTTGTCTAGTCCTTTTGCTAGGTCCCTCCAGAGATTTAGTCTCCTCACTGGCTCTTTTACCAATATTGATAGCAGCAGCACAAATATTGGATGTAGCTTCCTCCATTTTCATTTTATTGTCCTTAATTAGTTCCCAGAGGTTTTTCTCATAGGCTTTGAGCTTGGCTAGGATCTCTCCTATCTGATTATCCATATTGTTGATTTTGTTCCATACCTCTTTCAGGGTATCTTCCATTGTTTCCACTTTCCTTTTGAGGTTCATAACCTCCCTGCACATCCAAGAATCAAATTGAGAAGATGCCTCTGCTTTGCAATTAACCCAGTTCATTGGAGTATGTGTTTCATCATTCAGTTTTTTCCCCCTCCATTCCTCAGAATTTTTATTAGGACTGTTCCTATCTTCTTCAGTGATATCTTCTCGACCCTTATGTTCCCGCTCTTTAATTCCATTTTGAATTTCCATTTGCATATCTTGATTATCATCCTACCCTGTGGTTTCCTTTTCGTTCTTTGATGCTGGGTCCTCAACAGGGTCATCTTGGACAAAATCAGACTCTGCCTCTTTCTATTTTTCCTCAGTGTCTTCAGTTCTGTTTGCAGAATCCTCCTCTATATTGACATCATCTTTTTCATTCTTCTCAGGACATTCTTCATCCTCATTAGAGTTTGTAGCCTGACTTTCAGTTCCTTCTTCTTCCTCCAAGTTTTCCTCACTGGGTTTATCAATACTCTCCCGCTCTATATCTTCTTCTACAATGTTTTAAACCAAGTCAATATCTATGCATGAAGGCTCAATGGAATGATAAATGTGTGGTTCCCCCAAGTAAGGATACATGCAAATAAAAAGGACACACCTCTAATGGTAGTAGAATGTATTAGAAACCAATAACAGAACTTACCCTAGTAGGGTGGATTGAGGATGACTGATTAGTTGTAAATAAGACACATGTTTTTGGCCTTTTAAATTTTATGAATGTTTTTCGAATTTTGAGTTATCTTAACTCATTAAATATTGACAAGATACCACTAAAAAATGTAGAGTGTTGGATTATGTTGACTAAAAAATGGTGAGAGCATATGGAAAAGGGAGACTAATATGACCTTAATGTTAATTGAGCATGACCTAAAAGTCCCATAAAGACATCACATCAAATTATTTCTACCAACATAAAAGGTGGTGAGAACTGACTAGGTCACAACAAGTTCTAAAAGTGAGGATAATGTATACGTAGATGAGAATAGTAATGGCAAAGGGATGTGCCAATGAATGGTAAAGTATTTGTTTCTAATTTACCCGTAAGTGTTTATAATTAGGAAATAGTGACATACATTTGTTCTACTAATTTTCCCATAGGCAATTATAATTAGTAACACAAGGTGAAACACTAATTTTGCCATAGGAGGTTATAATCAGTGGAACCAATCAAAGGTAAATGAAAGATAACTTGGTAGATCCACTTTCACACTAGTTTTATAGACTTTCATTTATACATGAAATTATAAAAATATTTAAACTAGATCAAAATCCCCTTACAGAAGGTGTGGGAAGAACCAAAGAAACCAATATCAAAATGGCTACGTAGGGTGGCTAAAAACAACCTTTGGCCAATAATAAAGGTATAATTAAATGGTATATGATATGGAATTGTTTAGGATGTTGATGGTATGAATATTAAATAAAATGGTAAGAAGGTTTCCCCCAAGTGATAAGGTAAGATAAATGGCAAGGTATAAAAAAATGACAAAGCAAATGGAAAAATGAAAATGGCATGGTAAATGTTTTTGGCCAAGAGAAGGAAAATTTTTTTGGCTAAGGGTTATGTTGTTCCTACTAATGTGGAGATGCATGTTTTGATCAGAATATGATACAATAAGAATAATCAATCATGTGAATTTCTATCCCATACCTCTTTTGAATAGTTGTTCTATCAAGAACCTACTATAGATTTGGACTCCATGAATGTTGTTGTGATATATTTTGGTCATTAATTATGTTTCATTCAAACATTGAGATAAGAAGTCTTTATAGCCTCTATAAAGGAAAGTATAGCCAGGGATGATAAATAAAGATAAATAATGGCTAACAAGTTTAGTTTGGTAATGCAAAGGTGGATGATAATAGAATGTATAATGGTTTGTAAATAAATGAAGATCAAGATTTTTAGGCACACACAATGTTACTAATTCTATATTCAACAAGATTTTGGTTTTGATAGGTTCGAAGAATTCTAAATATGATCTTGATAGGACCATATTATTTTTTTGTTGTTTGGGCCTAAGAGTAGATACTATATAATTATGTTATAAATTGGAAGCTATATTGATTTCATCTTTGATAATTTCTTCATCAAGAACTGAAGAACTGTTGTGCTCAGCTACTGGCACCTCGATGAGGTTTTCACCAATGAAGTTGTCTTGATTATCCCCTAGTACCTCCAAGAAGGTTTCAATAATGATCACTAACTTTTGAATTTTATTGTCATTTAGAGCCTCTGAAAAGGTTTCACTAGATGATGTTGAGTTTTGACTTTAGTTTTCCCATAGCACCTTTAAAAAGGTTTAACTAGGAGATTATTCTTCTACATGACTGTGGTCTTGGCCTCTCTAATATTATTTAATTGATATGTCACCATGGATGTAGTTTATTAAGGTGTGATTATGTTGGTCCTAATCGATAATTGTGATAATTGGAAGGTTAATATAATGTCTATGTTGGTTGGTGTTAATGGCATTTAGAGAGGTAATAGAATGGAAAGGGGTAGAAAAATCATCGTAGAAGATACTAGGAGAAATTGTGTCAAATTTGAAGTAATCATCCTTAAAAGTTGTGAAAGGATAACAAATGTATTCAAATTTATTTATAGTTAGTGTATAACCAATATTTTAATAGCCACAAATGTATTCTAATTCTTAAGTTGACTCAGACTCAAGGGACTCAAAATCTAACATCGAGACTGACATTGATTCTTATTCTAATGCTAAATATAATATCAATTCAAATATGGAACCTAAATTTAATTTTTATTCTTCATCTTATGGGGATGACACTACAAATATGTCTTTTTGAATGTTTGGTATTAGATAAGTAATGGCATGTGATGACATAACGGGATCTATAGAGACCAGTTTGTCAAAATGAGACTCCTCAATGAGGGTAAAATGGTCTAGAGATAACTCCTTAGAGACTAGGTTGTCAAAGGGAGGATTTTTAACAAAAGGCATATGTTCAAGATATTGATTTGGATAAAGGTGGTTATAATCATTAATAAGTGACTTAGAAAAGACTAGCTTGTCAAATCGAGACTCGTCAACAAAAGTTATAGTATCAAAAGGTGAATCATCAAATTTTCACTTGTAATAAATAAGTGTTTAAGTGAAAACATCATATATTGGTTGGTTTTCTTGGACTTGGTCTAAAATTAATTGTAAAATACCATTTTTTAATATATCTTGGTCTTTGAATGATTGGCTCTATTAGAGAGGTAATGATTGGCTTTGTTGGGGTTGGATGATTGGCATGGGTTTTCTAAAATGGGTAGTGGTTAGTAATGGATTAAAATTAATAGTGGTTGGGTAATGATAGGATTAACAAATGCTAATTTATGGCCTAGGATAGTAACTATGACCCATCCAGTTTTGATTTCACAATCCTTGTTGGGATAGTGAGTTACCATACGTAGAATGGCCTAGAATGGTAAGGGTAGGGCACTGTGAAGATTGTTTACTTACATAAGCCAAAGGACAAGATCTTGTAATGGTAATGGTAAGGCATTTCAAAACTTGGTTTCTATTGTGAGCCAAAGAATGAGGTCTAGATATTGTAATGGTAGGGAATTGTGAAGCTTGGTTTATATCATGAGAAAAAAGACAAGGTTTGAAAATGGAAATAATAGGGTGTTTTGAAGCTTGGTTTCTTTCACAATTCAAAGGATTAAGTATTGGAATGGTAATCCTTGGATGCTATGGATCTTAGTGGTTCACATAATCTAAAGGAGGGTTAATGGTATAGGTGTTATAATGGACACCATGAGTAGTAAGGGGGTGAATATCATACATCAAACAACCTAAATAAGGTATCATTGAATTTGGCACTTGGATTTGTTCCCTAGACTGAGTTTTTCAAGTAGGATAAGGATCCATCTCAAAAACCACTTCTTCACCATGGGGGTCTTGAACAAAGTCAATTTGTGTGGCCATTCTATTATAACTTATATTTTACATGTTGTTATTATGAGTGTAATGAGACATACCAACATCAATAATGAACATTATAAAAGAGTCTTAGATTCTAAAATTAGTTAATCCTTAAATAACACCTAGCATCAAGATTTATCCCTCATGGCATGGATTTTGAGAACTATAAATTATTCATATCACATGTATGATAGGGTTTTTTTATTTTGTATAATAAGAGTGAACCCTTTTGGGAGATCCATGTCACTCATCTAATTTATGAAAATTACCCCTAACCCCTATGATTTCCATATGATCAGTCCCTTTATTTCCTTCCATGTTTATGTGGGAGATAGTGAATCCTTTGAATGTGAGGAGGAGATAGTTAATACTTTGATTAAGAGGAGGATTTATCCCTCATGGAATGGATTTTAATAATTTTACATAATTCATATCACAATGTTCATCTCTCCCTTAACAAAACCTTCAAACATGCATAATTCCATTATAACCTATGGTGAATTGGCAATTTACCTATGGGGTAGAAGAAGAAGTTAGAGTTAGAGTATGTGGATGAACTAATGAGAGATTAAAATGTGAGGTATGTGTTTAAATCTAATGGATGGATGTAATTATTGCATAATTTCTAAGGGTTTGATGAAACCCTTATCAAGGATCTCCTCAATTTTAAATAGAATTCCACCATAGTGAAGGGTATTCAACTTATAGTCAATGCTGAGGTGATTAGTGAAATATTAGGTATTATATATAGAGCTGGTATGGTTGGAAGGTATTCCTTAAATTATATCATCAAGATTTTTCATGAAGAAGGGGAGCCTCTAGTAGAGTGTATTCAGGATCACACTAAGAAGGACAAGGACATAAATAGAGAAACCCTTTTAAAGCCATACAAATATATAGCCTAATGGATAATTAAGTACTTGACCTATGATGGGAAATGTAGTGTGTTTGGTTGTTCTTCCATGAAATTACTAATTCATTTGAGTCATGCTCTGCTTAAACCCCAACATAGAATAAATTTACCATCATGTTTGGTAAGAGTTATTTGTATTATGGCTATGAAATATGTTAGAAATTTGGCCTCCATCTGCCACCATGGTATCGTAAACTGAATTATTCAATGAAATTTACTAAAGAAGATGAATTTATAAGTTCCATTTATTATTTTTTCTAAACTACATATAAAAAGTAGTTGTGGACTATCAAAGGATCACTTCAAGAAGCTTTCACTTCTAACCATAGGGATCAAAAAAGGCTTATCCTTTTAAGATAGTCACTCCAAAATCAAAAAGGAGTATAATATCAACCTTAATGGTTGCTACACATATCCATGAAGTTCCTATTATTTTGATTGAGAATCCACAACCTAAAATAATACTAAATCCTAGAGCTTCTCACATCACCTTTAAACTTTCTCCATATCTTGTAGGGTGTCAATAACCCATCACTATCACAAATGAAGATCCTAACAAAAAATAGATCCAACCACAAATTTTATGAGGTACTACATGAGGAATAGGTTAACCCTATTAAAATAATTTATTCTTCCACTTCATCCTAATTGGAAAAGATTGAAGATGATTCTTGTAGTTGTTATTGATGAAAGCGAGGCTAAAAAAGTGCTTGATAGTTTACATCAAGAGCCTCCTTTCAATATTTTACATAACAAATAAAAGGAAGAGACTCCTCTCAAATAAGAAGCATTTTATGAAACTATTTCATCATTCACTTCAACCCATCCACATTCTCCATCACATCCACACATTGATGAAGGTAAAGCTCCTATGATCAATGAGGAAGCACAACCATACAATCTACCTATGGAAGAAATATTATAGCATGCTCTCACCCTTCCAAAATTAGAAAATAAAGTCAATTAAAAATCAAAAGACATTTATTTTATAGTATCTTCATTCCAAAGTAAGGATAATGCTAACTTATTCTTATTACAAAGTATAATTTTTTTTAAGTAACACTCCTTGACAAAGAATGATAAAATAGAAATAGTTAAAAGGAAAGTACATGAATATAAGGATGATATTGTAAAGATATGGAGTTAAAAAAAGGAGATACAATAATTAAAAATGTCTCTTAGGATACATCTCATTAGGTTTAATAGTAACAAATATCCTTGTTGAGAGAAATAGTTGCAGTGTCTCAAACAATCCCTATTAGATCCATAGTAGACCAAGCATGTCAAACCCTTGTGTATTATTTTTATGTCAAGGATAATTGGGATCAAAATATTTTATATCATAGGGAAATAAAATAAAAAATTATAATCATAAATTTTAAGAAGACATCACACATGCACAACAACAAATTGAGCAAGTTAAAAAAACCTTCCAATTCACCTATCAGTTGTGAGAGAAGATTTTAGCTTGTAGAATCCATAATCCTTACTATAGTTTGTTTTTTGATGATAAATTTTATATATGTAAACTCTTTAGGATCTATTATGGATTTCCTCATGAAATTAATACTCCTAAAGAAATTTTGGAAGCATATAATAGTAGTACCCTAGATAATCAAGATTTGTTATTTGAGTTTTATCTTTGTGGTATTATCATGGAGATTACTAATGTATTTTTGGTAAATAATTTTGATAAATAAATTCAATTTAGAGGTTAATTAATACATAATTCAATATTTCCAAAGAGACTCTTAACCATTTTATTAGTTATTCATTTCAAAGGATAGAGGTTCATTATCATTACCTACATTCCCTTCATGCTAATATCATGACTTTTACCTTGTCACTCAGAGTCACTTTGAACAAGCAGTTGTAGCAAGAATTCATAGATGGATCATGCTGTTTATTTCATTAATAATAAGGTAGGTCATCTCCCCTACAAACATCAAATGGAATCTCAAAAGGGCTGAGGATATCATTATGATTATCACCAATTTACTCAATGTAGGAGGATATAATTTTTAGATTGGAATAATATGTCATCGACCTCTCTTACTCCTATGTCTCCTTGGTAGAATATGGCACCATAGATCCCTAAGGCATAATAAGAGTGGCTCTAATTTGTTAGGACATATATGGGTTTTGAAAATTCATATGAAGTGGTGTTATAAGGACTCTATTATATCTATGATCTTAGTCAAATTTTAGAGCATAAGAACCATAATGATGAGGAGAGAAGAATATAGTTTGAAATGAGACATGCAAAAGATAAGTTATGGGGGAATGATGATTCCAAAATATGAATCATTAAAGCCACATATTATATCTTTCTTATTGGATAATCAACCATTTGGATTGAGCATTGCATTAATCTTTAGGAATTATAACTAGTCTAAGGTATAAGATAGATACTTTTATGTCACTTAGTGAGTCTTAGTCATTATTATTGAAAACATATTTTAACCATTTTCATGTTTTATTTATCTATTTTTGTATATACATGTATTATAATATGATGCAATAGTGATAGTTGAGTTTTGCCAATATTCCATTGGTATAAAGGAAGATTCTCATTAAAAATCTAACATTTAGGCTAATTTACAAACTTCCACATGCCAGTTATGGACTTCATTAGGTAGGCTATGGAATTCATAAAGAAATATACGAAATTTGATAGACTTGATACAAACATTTATATTCTTGTTACATAGATCATTCCCTGGGTGAATTTTATGGCATGGATGCCCCTTACTTGTGTCTACTTGGCCTTGGGATCTCACCTATTTAGATTTATGCTTACTCATTATTTTAATCCACATATGTTTATTTACAAAATATTGGTTGACATGTTGACATTTTATGTAATTCAATGATTCCATGTGAATGCTTCCTATTATGGAAAACACAAAAAAACTCATTTTGTATAAAATGATATAATGAAGGATCTACCTTATTCAACTCTTTTTTGGTGATCTTGTGAGGTATGTAATTTTTATGGGTTTCACATTGAATCATGGAATTAAGACACCTTGATGCCTTGATAAGATCTAAAAGAGGATTTATAAATAATAATAAATCTATTGATAACTATCTTCTTTGATTGAACACTTATTTACTCATTGAATCCATTGTACACCTTAATAAGGTTGAGCATGTTTAACCTTGACATATCTACTAGGAGATTCCTTTAAGGGCCTTGTAATAACTTCATGGGTAAATTGAAGGTACCTCCTAGGAGATACTTTGAGGGAGAAATCCACTCTTGTGCATGTTTTAAAGGTATCTCCTAAGAGATACCTAGAAGGTATTACAAGGGCCTTAAAAACATCACCCATTAGTGCCTTCCAAGTAAAGGAAAATTCCACTAATGAATATTAAAGGTCTCTTTTATGAGATATCTTCAATGTCCCCTTAAATGTATGATAATACCATTCAAGGTATCTACTAAGATATTTCTTCAATGGCCTTGTAATTCCTTCAAAAGACTTTTAATTCCTCCAAGTTACTCATGAAGGTATTTTATGGCCTTTGAAGGAATCTCATAGTAGATACCTCAAAGGGCACTAACATACATTCAAGGGGATGTTGAAGGTATCTCCTAGGAAACCTTACACATAATAGTTAATGTATTGATAACTACCTTATTTTATTGAAATACCTATTTACTCATTGAATCCCTTATACACATAAATAAGGTTGGGCAAGTTCAACCTTGAGGAATCTACTAGGAGATTCCTTCAAGGGCCTTCTAATACCTTCATGGGTAACTTGAAGGTATATCCTAAGAGATACCTTGAAGGATAAATCAACTCTTGTGAATGTTTGAAAGGTATGTCATAGGAGATATCTTGAAGGTATTATGAGGTCCTTCGAGTTATCACCTATTAGTGCCTTCAAGGTGAAGTAAATACCTTCACTATTCCCATCAATGTATGACAACACCATTCAAAGTATATCCTAAGAGATTAATTCAAGGGACTTATAATTTCTCTAAGGTATGGTTATGCCTTTGAGTTTAAATATTATTCTATACAAAATGATGCAATGAAGGATCTACCTTATTCAACTATCATTTGATGATCTTATGAGGTTTACAATTTTTATGGGTTTCATAATGAATATTGGAATTAATATACCTTGACACATGGATAAAATCTAAAGAAGACCTTATATAAAATAATCAATGTATTGATAACTACCTTCTTTGATAAAAACATAAATTTACTCATTGAATCTTTTATACACTCTAATAAAGCTGGGTAAGTTCAACCTCGAGGTATCTACTAAGAGATTCCTTCAAGGTCCTTGTAATACCTTCATGGGTAACTTTAAGGTATCCCCTTGAGGGTAACTTGAAGGTATGTCCAAGGAGATACCTTAAATGATAAGTCAACTCTTGTGCATGTTTTAAAGGTATCTCCTAGTAAGGTATTACAATGGCCTTGAAGTTAATGCCTAGTAGTGTCTTCAAGATGAAGGAAAATTCCACTCATATGTATGTTGAAGGTACCTCCTATGAGATTCCTTCAAGGTCCTTGTAATTCCTTCAACTTACCCATGAAGGTATTACAAGGCCCTTGAAGTAATCTTTAGTAGATACCTTAAAGGGCATTATCATACATTTAAGGGGACATTGAAGGTATCTCCTACGAGACCTTATACACACTAATAAAATTATTTATAACTACCTTATTTGAGTGAAACACCTATTTACTCATTGAATCCCTTATACACCTCAATAACACTGGGCAAGTTCAACCTTGAGGTATCTACTAGGAGATTCTTTCAAGGGTCTTTTAATGCCTTCATGGGTAACTTGAAGGTATATCCTAGGAGATATCTTGAATATATTAGAAGGACTTTCAAGGTGAAGGAAAATATTAGGAATATAGAACATAGAGAAATATTAATGAATTATAGATGGAAATAAAAATGTAGAAAACACAACACAATAGAGACATAGATTTAATGTGGTTCACCTAATATGGGCTATGTCTACATGGAAATATCCAATCCTTCATATTATTCAATATAACAAATGAAGGGAAAAAACCTAAAATGAATTCACTGCCATATCTTCTTTACTCACACACTATGTGCCATCGCGATTACAATTCATTAATATCAAAGTATGGTTATAATTAGGGAAAACTAAAAAAACTTAATTTCTACCATTGGATATATGACCTAATAGTGAATGGTCTAGATTTACTATGAAATTAAAAAAAATTGCTTTAGGGGTGCTACCACTAAACCCCTACTAGGGGGGATTCCCATAATGACCATAGTGGGGGGTATTTCCCCCCCACACCCCATGTTATGAACAAGTCATTATAATAATATCAATCTCTACCATCCAATAATCTCCCACTTGGAGACTGACTACTACAACTCCACCACTACAACTCTTCATTGGACTTTCCTTTAAACATTGACCCTGACATGTTTCTCATCTTAATTATTATCCCTAAAGACCTATTAAAGCTAAACAACTCTCTATCTTCTCCTTTTTGACTACTTCTATTAGCATATCTACAAGATTATAACTTGTATGGATTTTTCCAATTTCAACTAACCATCTTCCAAAACTAAACAAATGAAGTGATACCTAAGTTATATATGTTTGGTTCTTGAGTGGAATGTTGAGTTATTTGATAAATGAATCACACTCTGGATATGATTGTATAATTTTAAATCATCCTACTTATGCCTCAAGTATTTCATAAACCATTACATCCATATGATCTCCTTGCTAGCTTTTGTAGTTATAACATACTCTGCCTCTATAGATGACAAAGCAACTATATTCTATAATTTGAAATCTAACTAACTATTATATCACCAAAAGGGAAAACATAACCTATGGTGCTCCTCATACCATCTAAATATCCATCCATGTCTACATCAACATATCCTTCTAAGGTAACATCTAAAACATGATAACATAATCATCTATCAGTTTTCCCTCTCAGGTACTTGAGAATCCACTTGACTTCATCCTAGTGATCCTTTCTTGGATTATTCATAAAATTGCTGATAACTCCCATTGCATGAGTAACATATGGTCTTGTTCACACCATATAATACATTAAGCATAAAACTATTGAATCATATGGAAATTTAGACATGTAATTGATTTATTCCTAGGTTTTAGGACACTTTTCCTTTCTTAATTTAAAGTTCCCTCCCAAAGGTATTCTTACAAATTTTGCATCATACATATTGAACATGGCTAACACCTTCTTGATGTACTCTTCTTCAAATAATACCAATTTTCTATTTTTCCCATCTCTTGTTATTCTCATACCAAGTATTTTCTTTACGTCACCCAAATCCTTCATTACAAAATCATTTTCTAATTTTATTTTGAGATCATTTATATCCTGCATGTCAGACCCTACAATAGTCATGTCATCTACATATAATAACAAGATAATATAGATACCATTATTTAATATCTTAAAATAGACATAGTGGTCATAATGACATCTATTATAACCTTGTTCTATCATAAACATGTCAAATTTCAAATACCACTACCTTAAATCTTGATTTAGACCATTAAAACTCTTCTTCAACTTGCACACCATTTTCTTCTTACCTTTTACTTAGTATCCCTATGGCTTCTACATATATATTTCCTCTTGAAAATCACCATGAAATAAATTAGTATTCACATCTAACTATTCAAGGTGAAAATATTCTACTACAACCAAACTTAAAAATAGTTCTTATGGAAGTCATTTTTACAACTAGATAAAATATTTCATCAAAATCAACACCTTTCTTTTGTGGCAACCCCATTACAAAAAGTCTAGAATTTTACCTTTTTTTTACTCCATCTTATTCTTTATCCTATAAAACCATTTATTATAGAATTATCATTTACCTATAAATAACTAAACCAAATACCATGTCTGGTTATGTACCAAGGAGTATATCTCCATGTCCTGCTCCCACTTCTTTCTAGTTTCTACCTACATTTCTTCTTCATAGCTTTTTGGCTCACCACCATCAGAAAATAAAAAATAATAAATTGAAAGAGAGTATCATTTAGGGAGTTTAATTACTTTGATAGATATTCTAACTACACTTTCAAGAGTTTGAGGTACTTGTTGTTTTAGTTATTACACATTCTAATTTTCTAGCAATTTTAGAATTTCATTTCCTATGATTTCATCAAGTACTGCATATTCTATATTTGGATTATCTTATTTCTTTCCCTAAAATTTATCTCTATACATGTCCTTCTCAATAAATATCACATCTCTACTCCTATTGATTTTTATATTTTCAAAATCCCATAAATGAAAACCAAAATCCTCACCTTCATATCCAATAAAATTACATTACTTAGATTTTGCTTCAATATTGGTTCTATTTTCTTTATCAATGTGGATAAATGATTGACAATTGAAAGTTTTAAGAAGGAATAATTTACCCTTTTACCTATCAATTCTTCTTTTGGAATTCTACCATCCAAATGACTTGAAGGCCCCTTTTTTATTAAGTAAACAATAGTATCCATAACACCTACCCAAAATGTAAGGGTAACCCTACATGTAATCTCATGTTCCTTGCATGCTCCATTATTGTTCTATTACTCCTTTTTGACACACCATTTTGTTGAGGGGTTCTTGAAACCATCTTCTCTCTATGAATCCTATAGGATGAATAATAATTATTATTTTCCTTACTACAGTATTCACCTCCATTGTCTAATGTAAAACACTTCAACTTATTTCCTATCTCATTATTAACTAAATCTTTCCATTTCTTAAAAGTATCAGAAACATCAAAAAAAAATTTATGAAATTAATCCAAGTTTTTATAGTTTCATCATTAATAAAAGTAACATAATAAGAAGAGCCACTAAGAGATTATACCTGAGTTGGTCCACATACATTTATATGCACAAGCTCTTAATTTTCATCCTTCTTTGTCTTCTTAACTCTGAGAAATCTAAATCTCTTATATTTTTCATACACATAGTGCTCATAGAAATACAAATCCACCTTTTTCAAATATGGTAAAATATTATTTGTGTGAAGAACTTGCATCCCTTTCTCACTCATGTGCCCAAATTTGTGGTGCCATAATTTTGTATCCACTTCTATAAAAGCTAAAGAAATATAGGAGTCAACATTACCATTAGATAAATATATCGTACCTATCATCTCTCCTTTTGATATACTAGTGATCCTTTAGTGACCTTCAATGAATTCTATGCAAATTTAATTATGCATCCCTCACTTCCCAACTGCCTCAGTGAAATTAGATTTCTTCTCAGCTTAGGAGCATGCCTCACATATTTTAGTAACCATATGTTTATATTATGTAATTTTATCTATATCTTACCCTTTCCTATAATTTCATAGGTTTTACCATCACCCAAATAAACTCATCCAAAATAACCTTGAAGATAGTATTGAAAATATTTCTTATAGGTTATAGCATGAAATGAAGCCCCTAAATCCAACACCTAAGAATCATTAATGTTATTTAAATAAATTATTAAAAAATCTTGTAACAAATCACCTACTACATTTTCTTCTCGAGTTTTATCTTTTTTCCATATCTTTGTTTTCCTTTTCAATACCAATAATCTTTTTTTAGGTGTCCTTTCTTCCCATAAATATAGCACACCAACATTCTTCTAGATTTGGATCTACCATTATTAGACTTACCATGATTACCTAGGCTATTTCCTATATCCTTTTATCTTCCCTTGTTCTACATAGTCAAATAATTACCAAATGTCTCACTTGTGTTTTTCCATAACATTTCCTTGATAATAATAACACCAATAACATCATCAAACATTAAAGTGTTTGAACAAGTGATAGAATTACTCATAGCCATGACCAAACCATTTTAGATTTTTGGTAATGAGCACATAGTAAAAAAATCCCTAACCTCATCATCAAAATTTACTCCTATAGAGCTTAATTAATTTTTGACCATGTTAAATTCATTTAAATGATCAATAATAGATCCATCTTCTAACATTTCTAGATTAAAGAAAAGCTTCATAAGAAATACTTAGTTGGAGGCTAAGGGTTTTTCATATACTCTATCCAATGCCTTTATCACATCTACTATTGTCTTTTCTTTTGAAATATTTAAGGCTATTGACGTTGCTAGTCACAACCTTATTGTTCCTAATGCCTTTATATCAAGAACCTCCCAATATTAATCCTTCATAGTCATCAACTTATTTTCTATTCCACCCAATGGTAGGAAAAGATACTTTTTATATAGAAAGTATTCCATTTACATCTTCCATAGCTACTTATTTTTTCCATTGAACTTTTCAACCTTAAAGTTTCCCTCTTATGCCATTGTTCCCACTCAAACTAGGAACCCTTTTTTCCTACAAGTTTATCTACCAAATAAACCTTAAGATCTAATACCAGTTGTTAAGAATATAGAACATAGATAAATATTAATGAATTAAATATGGAAATAAAAATGGAAAAAAAACAACACAAAAGAGACATAATTTAACATGGTTCACCCAATACGGGCTACATCCACACATAAACAACTAGTCCTTATTATTCAGTCTAATAAATGAAGGGAAAAAACTTGTAATGCATCCACTACCATATCCTCTTCACTTACACACTATGTGCCATCATGATTAAAATTCCCTCATATTAGAAAAGGGTAATATTTTAGGGAAAAAATGCATAAACATAATTTATACCATTATATTTCTGACCTAATAGTGAATGGTCCATATTTACTATGAAATTAGAATATTTTATAATACATTTTTAACAAAAATTTTGCTTTGGGGGTGCTACCCGCAACCCTTACTAGGGGGATTCTGACAATGACCATAGTGGGGTGGTCATTCCCCCCCCCCCCCCCCCCCCCCCCCCCCCCCCTTGCCAACACCCCCTTATTGGTAATTGAGAATTATAATAAGATCAACCTCCACCATCTAATAGAAAATTCCACTTGCTTGTATGTTGAAGTTATCTACTATGAGAAAACTTCAACATCCCTTTCAATGTATGATAATGCCCTTCAAGGTATCACTTAAGATATTACTTCAAGGGCCTTATCATTCCTTAAATATATGACAATTCCATTGAGTAATTCTTATATAAGTAATTATTTAGATCTAAAACTATTAAAATAACCTCATTCCATAAAAAATGATGCATGGGTGATCTACCTTATTCAACTCTCTCAGATGATCATACGAGGTTCTTCATCAAGTTGATCTTAATTATTTAGTCTTCAAAGTATTTATTCATAGGTTTTATTTGGTGGTTCCTTTTCCCTCCTAAAGAATCTGGTACTTTGGCATTTAATTGGTAGATTCTACCTTTTACTATTTGGTCAACATCTTTTATGTTCAAGATTTGTGTTATGGAGGTTTCCCTTCAAAAAATAGATTTAAAACTTTCTATTTAGAATTATAATGAGGTAGTTTTATCTTTGAGATTTTTTCCTTTAGAAAAAATTCATGGCCTTTCTTATTGTTACCTTTGTATGGCCTTTTTATGTGAATGAATTTGGTCATTATAATTTATGTTAGGGATTTGGTTTCAAAATCCTTGATTTTAAAGAATTGGTTGGTTTAGTACCAATGCAAAACATGAATCTCAACTATTTAAAGCCTCTTCTGCATAGCTAATAAAGTAAGAGAAGAAAACTTAATGGCATTTGTCAAAATACATCAATAAACCCACCAAACAAATAATTATGTCAAACCTCTAATCACACAAGTAAATAAAGTTTATAGACATTAGGTATTAATGGCACATGAACTAGAATTTAAGGCTAAAATATATATATGTAGTATTCCTACCAAGAAAAGTGGTAAATATTGAATTACACAAGTAAAGTGAGTTTAAAGACCAATGATGTTCCCATTGATCAAAGATAAAATTTGAGTAATTTCCTCCTTGCAAACAATCCCTAATAACCTCTATGTTAATTTTAAATGTGTATCAAGTGAAGTCAAGCTATCAAAATATGGGAACTTGAGTTTGAGAAGACTAGTCACTTAGTAATGGCCTCTTCATCTAGAGCATTTAGAGGAGTCATGCCCCCATCCCAATTTTCAATCAAGGACTCCATCAAGTACATTGATACTATGTTTAATTCCACTATTTTCACTGATTAATATACTAGCTATTTGGATATATGGGATTCTATTGATATAATTTATGCCCACTCCCATGATGAGAACTTAAATCCAACACAAAGGCAATTAGTTTTAGACCTATTTCCTTTCAAGTGACAAGGGATACACTTCATGATGTCCAAACCTAAAGTGATACCATGTATATACCTATTATGGGATCTCTTCTTTACTGGAAAGGTGATAGGGGATGCCTTCTTTCACCATTTGAATCATAAGTCCATTATGGCCTGCATCTTAAGAGATGCATTCCAAACTGACTTATCTTTACAAATTGCATATGTTGCTTACAATTTACATAGGGTGGTAACATGGAATCAGAATAATTCAATCAATAAAACACTAAGTAAATGACTTATCACTAATGAAATTATCATACCAAAAGAGAAGAACCCTATACCTATCACTAATTTTAAGATGTGGGTTTTCATTAGGATGGCCCTCTTAAATAGAATTTATGGTTCCCCAAGTATCCATTTTCTTCACTTGGAATGTGTTCTAATTTTAGACACGTTGATGACATTGGCCTTAAATTTTACCCTGGAAAAAGTGTTAGGCTATGAAAACAAGTTTTACACAAGTATAAGTTAACTAATGGTGGCCACTTTTATATGATGTCATATCTCCTAGATGTGGTAATAGGAACTATATACATGCACTATAGGTCACCCTAGATCCTAGTTTCATATTACATAAAAGATCACATTTACCATTATTATTCATTCCTACATATATATGCATTTATAAAAAAAATCACATGTGTTATGAAGGATTTATATCCCTATATATGGTAGTCCATTCATGAGGCCCCATTTCCTAAGGCATCTAAAGCCATTATAGACACATTGGCAACATCGAGTGACTGCTAGCTATATTTAGATTATATAGTGATTATGGTCATTATAAATAGGGTCAACCCCTTATGTCTTCCAAAGTATGTGTTTGATAATTTAGCAAAGAAAGAAATAAAATTTAATCTATGGTGGAGTGTAGATGAGAATTTGACAAAGAAGAGGAAGAGTGCATTCTATATTTCTCACATAATGATATGCCAAATGTTCTATATAATTAGGACACACTTTGGAGAAGTGGGGAAGATGAGGGAGAACTATTCCTTAACCACCTTACCTCATAGGGATTGGGATCCTCATGGCATAATTCAAAATAATATCAAGGTCCTAGATATTCCATATTAGTATGAGCCTTATGATCATGGAATTCTATTCATAAATACTAAAGATGATGCCCAAGTCTTGGAAAGGGAATCAATGGTAGTATTGGGTGAATAACATTTAAAGGTCATTCAATAAGTGACCATAATTTCAATTTTAGATGCATGGCTTAGGTTTACACCTCCAAGTGGATGGGTTACTTATGATTTATGGCATGTAAAACCTCCACCTTCATCATAATAAGGGGATCCTTCTTGGGAAGCTTCCTAAGCATTGAAACCCATCGAAAGGGAGCCTAGTGTGGTTAGAAATGATCTTGGATGATCTCAAGGGGATCTAATTTTACCTGACTCTTTAGATTTAGAGGTTCATGCTCACCTAGCTATTA
The DNA here is from genome assembly GCA_037957365.1 of Torreya grandis. Classification (NCBI taxonomy): domain Eukaryota; kingdom Viridiplantae; phylum Streptophyta; class Pinopsida; order Cupressales; family Taxaceae; genus Torreya; species Torreya grandis. The sequence goes on from JARHVA010005839.1 coordinate 61,578, forward strand.
CAACCATGCAAGAATATACAAGTGTGGAGGTACCAATTGTCTCAACTTGAGAGGCCTCTCCTATAGCTAAAAAGGCCACAATTTATTGCAATAGGAAACCAAAATCTCATCCCATTTCAAGGAACCTAATTGTTGAGCAATAATTACTAGGAGCATCTTTGGCTCAGTAATAGGTTACTAGAGGGAAGTTTATGGATGAAGAGAGGGAGTAGGATGAGTAGGAGGATTTATAGAGGGAAAAATCCTTTATCCTTCAAAATAATAAAGCAAGACACTCTAGTTGGAAACTAATCAGGTGAGGAAGTGACTCCTTTTGACATTTATATTATACTTTTATCTATTGTTTCTCTAACTAGAGTTGGATTATTTGATTCCATTCCACTTGAATCTAGTTCTTAGCCAACATTATTTATTCCTTAGGTGGATAATGTCTTTTCTATTACTATTTTCACCACTTTCCTAGCTATTTTAACTTTACTAGTTAATTTTATAGCCTCGAATCCCTACATGAATTATATAATTACTTATGCCACTACTCCAAAACCCCATATAAATAATAAAAATTCTTCCAAGAAGGTCATTAGAGAATTATCAAGATCCCAAGTTCATGTATCATAAATTTAGACAGATTTGCCAATGCCTTCCCCTAGCTCCTCTCAATGCACCACTATGATATCTTAAGAGAAATCTAGAAAGAAGAAACATGTATACATATTCCACTAATTACCTCACTATGGAGGTGTAGTTTGGTCTAATATAATATAGCCTTCCCTTCCTGACCCATCACTAAAATGATCAAAATATACATTGGTTGAGATAGTAGCTGAGGGCACTCAACCAATAGATCCAACCTAATTGGTCATCCCATAGTGGGAAATTGATCTAGGGTTAAAGGCTTCTTAGAAGCCAAATATCATAATCACTAAGATTCCCATAGTAAGTTATATATTTAATAAGTCTAAAAAGAGTTTCCAAAGGGTAATAAAGATGAAATTGTAAGATAAGAATGGAAGAGGGATCATTTTGGAAGAGAGACAATATTTGTTTACCTTATCCAAGAGAAAGAACAAGAAATCAAGGAAATCCCCATACATAGAGGACTTTAAGTCCTATTTTGAGACATAAAATGATGCCTTTGTATTACTACATGGGGGAACTAAAATGGATAGGTAATACCTTGAGTAAGAATTAGATAAAATAAAATAACAATAAATAATAGTTCATGTTACCCTAGAAATGGAAACTTAGGTTTAGAGCATTGCATCCAGGTGATACAATATTTTTTAGGATATGAACATAATTAGGGTAGATTTGTCCCCTCATATGATTGAGACTCACAATTTTTTTAAATATTTGAAATATGATGAAAATAAGTTGAATTTAATCATATTTTATATGACCAATAATGATTATAACCACTTTCTTTTGATGGCACCATTGGAGGCTTCAAATGTGCTCAACTTGGTGGTCATTAGGACCCATGAGGCTAAGAAATGGATTAAGTAGATGAGGTAGTAATGCCTAAATATATATATCTTGAAAATTTTATTTTTTAGATCCTATAATAATTAAATCTTTTACAGATAAGAGATTCAGAGGGTAGGTTCATAATTAGGGTCAATTTTGATTAGCTTCTTCATAAAACTACCACCAACTTCAAGTAGGGTCTTTAGGGAATTTAATTTGAGGATATATAATTTTAGTTGAATTTTTCATGTAAAAATGTGGTATAGATGGAGATATTTATAATGAACTTTATAAATACAAAAATTGAGCATGTAGGATCCTAGAGCAAGTAAACAGGGTATATAGACCTCCATTACTAAATTTCAATATTATTCGATATAAATATGAAATTGGGAATAAAAATTATTAGGATTTTTAAGTGAATAATAAGGTTGAGGATTTAACATCCATTTCATTTCAATCACATAGTTCAACACCTCCAATAACTAGTAGCACCATCCAAACACCTAGTTAGCCTTGAGTTGAAGACTAGTTTTGTATACATTCTAATATATTAATTATTTTACTCATAGTTTATTATATTTAGTGCTTGAATGTAAATATTTCCTAGGATATTTTTGAGCCTTTAAATTTCACATCACATTATATAGGCTAACTTATTTTTAGACATAGTGATAGTTAACTATGAGCATGCATAGATGCAACTTTGAGACTAAAATTAAAACTAAATTTCTAATTACACGATGTAAGTATGAGTATTCATGAAATTTTAGGATGATTCAACCCCTTCCCAAGTCTAATTATACATGTATATCCCTCAATCCAAAGGGTTGAAACTTTTCATCAACACATGAAATCAATTTTGATTGTCATGCAACTATGTCAGTTCTCTTTCTTATGAGGTATGCAATTTTTATGGGTTTCACATTGAATCTTGAATTAATCCATCTTGAAACCTCAATAAAATATATAGGATATGATATACACAATAATAATTCTATTTATAACTAACTTATTTGATTAAAACACTATATACTCATTGAATCCCTAATACACCTGACATAGCCTTGTTGTCTTACATAAGACTACACATTTGTTTATTAGTCATGAGAGACATTTTTACTTATAAACTACCTCACATAAACATGAGATATGTTATTAATTCTAAACCTAATTGACATAAGGACTCAAATACTCTCCCTTATCACATTCTTGGGTAACTTGAAGGTATCTCCTAAGAGATTCCATGAATAAATAATCCACTATTGTGCATGTTTGAAAGGTATCTCCTAGGAGATACCTTTAAGGTATACTTGAAGGTATTACAAGGCCCTCCATCTCATATGAGATACCTTTCATATAACCTTTAATGTAATAAAATTCCCTTTGAGATATTTCTTAAGTAATGCCTTCAAGGTACCCTTAAAGGTATTACAAGGCCCTTCATCTCATAAGAGATACCTTAAATTTATCCTTGAATGTATGATAGTGCCCTTTAAGATATATCCTATGAGATTCATTCAAATTACTTAAAAAAATTCATAGGCAACTTGAAGGTATCTCCTAAGAGATACCTTGAAAGGTAACCTTGTAAGTATTACAAGGCCCTTCAAGTTATCACCTAATAATCCTTTCAAGGTGAAATAAAATTATAATCATGTGAAAATTGAAGGTATCTATTGGGAGATACCTTCAATTTTCACATGATTATAATTTTATTTCACCTTGAAAGAATTATTAGGTGATAACTTGAAGGGCCTTGTAATACTTTGAATGTATGACAACACCCTTCGAGGTGTCTCTTAAGAGACTCCTTCAAGGGACTTGAAATACACTTGTAATATCATCATGGTTAACTTCAAGGTATCTCCTAGGAGATACCTTGAAGGAAAATTTCAATCCTATGTATGTTTCAAATGTATCTCCTAGAAGATACCTTGAAGGCACCTATTGATAGGAATTTTCACATGAATTAGAAACATACTGCCCCTCATCTTTCTCTTTTGAAACAAATGTTTATGGATTCCTTTGCCCATTATATTATATTAGTTGATGTATGATATGTTATAAATTTACAATCAAATTTTAGACCATCCCATTTGAATGCTTTTTACATATCTGTAAAATATTTATTTTCTTTTTGGTCATAAATTATTAGTCTAAGTGTGAGTCAGTGTATATATTACAAATATTTAATGTGTATTTTTTAATTGTAGTTTAGATTTCACATTTTTTGATATATAATTAATCACTACTTAATCACAAATAATTACGTAACTAATGTAATATGCAACTTAAATTTTACAAAAAAATAATGTTTAAATAATTTTAATTACTTTGTAGAATGTATTTAGGAGAGAAAGGAATTCCCACATTTAAAAAGTAGAAGACGATTTCAATCCAAGAGAATTTGGATATAATAATATTTAAACTACCAAAACTAAAATAAAATTCACATCACCATCTTAAATTTTATGGTGGAGGCAAAATTACTCCTGTTGATTGGTATTTTGAGTTATTTAGTCTACTAAATATGCATAAAGATAACTATTTGTTTATCACTATATCTAGAAAATAATTTTTTTAGATTAGAATAATCCTTAACTATGACAAGGATGCACTTGAATATTCCCTTAAATTCCAAATATAAGTATGAAATGGATAAGAGGGAATTCTCCATCATGTTACATCTAATTTTAATAAATTTACACCTAGAAAAATGGAATTGACAAAAAATAAATTTTCTCCTTCTTGTGAAACATTTGGGTTTCATTTGAATAGCTATAAAAACCTTGAAATATGGGTTGATAAATAGGGATAATTTTGTCATTATAATATAAAATATGTTGTAAAAAACATGAATAATGAGAAACAACTTTTTCTAATTGCCACCATGTAAACATGTATTTAAGATACACTGTAATCATGACAAAAAAACATTGAAGAAAATAAGACAAGGGAACATATTTGTAAGTAAATTTGAAAAAGGATATATAATTAATCATAGAATTTGATAAATATAAGATCAAATGAAAGGTTTATACACTTTTGTTGACATAAACTTTTGATTAGTCACATAGTGAATTATCTACATGGTATATTTCCTCTAGCAATTATGCTTTGAACATTTATATCAAGCTCTATGAATTGGGGGATGCTAATATCAAAATAATAACTTATAATGAAGGAGGGGTGAACTTTATAATTCATTCATTTGAAAAACATAATGAGGTTCCAATGAAGTATGTTTTATTAATTACTTTTAATCTAAATAACCCTCAATGTATTATCAAATCAAAAGAAGTCCTTAAATATATGATGGAAAAAAATTGTAAGGTTCAAAATTGTATATGGCTAACACACAATTACAACACAATAGAGAATTATTTTAGAGGAGGAATACAATTCTTTATCATTGAGGAAAAAAGTTCTATTAGAAGGGCAAGATTTCTACAAACTTGTACTCTATTCTATATTATTCATAAAATATGTAAATAATATAATGAATCCAATGAAATAAATTATAATACTTCATTTGTATAAAGAGTTTGATTTACACATGACCTTATCCAATTGAGTGGTTGCAAGAATCTCAAAACAAAAATAAAGACAAAAAAAATACATGAACGAGATAGACACTTATTCACATAAATGAACTATTTATCACAATAACTACAGGAGATAAAATACCTTATTTTCATGGAACAACCCATTTTGGATTGTTTTAATATGGTATTTGATATATTTTGAAGTGGTGCTTTACCTGTTTAATATAAACAAGATATAAATCTAATTATTATAATAGTACATAGAAATATTCAATAGTTTTCAGATAAATGAAAAATAGAACTAGCATATTTATTGGAAAAAGGTTTATTTCCTTCTTGAATACCCCTGGGTACAACCACATGGATACTTGGTGAATATGGAAAGTAACATATTATAAAAAATTATAGATTTTTTAACTAACCATGATTGAACAATTTTAGTAGAAAAAACAATCACACCTAAAGATGTAATCGATCATTATACAATTTTTAAGAAAATGTTTGATTATTTGTGTATTATGAATTAAGGTATTTTAAATTATAAAAAGGGCTAGGAAGTATTATCTCTAGATTCAATAAGCATATTTAGAAAATATCTAGATTATGATGGAGGTCAGCTTCTTAGGTTAGATACATAAATATCCAGATGTCATTATGACCCTCCATGTCTTTGACCATTAATTTTTAGAAGATTTTAGTGCAATGTTCATTATTGGTGTAAACATTTATTTTATAATTATTGATCTTTTTAATCTCATTGAAGATTTTAAGGAAGAACATGTTCATCTTTTTCTTTAGGCATTGATTGATAAAGTTATTGTTGGGGATTTTAATATATTCATCATTCACAAACAGAACATTTTTTTGGTATTCAAAGGTCTCTCATAAATATATGTGTTGGTCATTTC
>JARHVA010005839.1:72500-77500 GCA_037957365.1 Torreya grandis
TTCTAGTGTTATTATTTGGTATCTTTCTCTCATTTCTCTTATTCTATTTAATTTTTTTAATCCAGTTATTTCTCATACACCTTGATTTGAATACCATTATATAGCTTTGTTAATGATACATGCTACCCTAAATATTTCATATCCTATGAAAGTCAAGGGTATGACTTGATCAAAGTTAGATCCTCAAGCCACCATGTGTTAAAATATCCTAGTTATTCATAATATTATCTTACCTTTGTCTATGTGATGCTTTTGAGGGAATTAGCAGGCTAAAATTTAGTAGTAACAAATTTTACTAAGGCTAGTGGGGACTTTTATTATGTGGAGCATAACAATAAAACCATATTCAATTGATATTATAAATTTTAGAAACCCTTTAAATCGGTTGACTACCTACACGCAAGTGCTCCTACTCATCCTCATATTATAGATACCTTAGGCGCCTTGTGATACCTTCAAATTTCCATTTTTTTGAGTGCTCAAGGTTAAGGCTTTGTCTAATGGCAAGGGTAAAAGATGAAAATAGTTGATTAAATACATCATGCATTATTCCACCTGTTAGTAGACTTAAAGACTTAGAGTCTAGGGACCATCTCATTAAGGCACATGTAGAGGGCTAGTTAAATAATGCCATATGTTTTAGTAACAGAATCTATGTCAAAGGATTAATCAATGTAAAGGCCCAAAAGGGTGTCATATGTACAAAATAGTCTAATCTATTCAAAATGATATGTGCCCAACTAGTTTGAAATAGTCCAATTTATTTGGAATATATAAAACATATTTATGGAGAAAATATTCTCCACTCCACTTTAGTGGGTATAAGTCCAAATTATTCAAAATAGCCCAATTTAATCAAAATTATCTATGCCCAAATGGTTTGAAATATAGAAAATTTAATTTTGGAGAAAATTATATCCACTCCAATTTAGTGGGTATAAGTATAAATTATTAAAAATATCCCAATTTACTTAAAATTATCTATGACAAATGCTTTGAAATAATCTAGTTTATTTGGAATATATAAAATTTATTTTTGGAGAAAAAAATTCCACTCCACTTTAGTGGGTATAAGTACACATTATTTTAAATATCCCAATTTATTCAAAATTATTTATGCCCAAATGGCTTGAAACATTCCTATTTATTTTGAATATATAAAAATTATTTTTAGAGAAAATTTTCTCAACTCTACTTTAGTGGATATAAGTCCAAATTATGTGAAATGTCCCAATTCATTCAAAATGATCTATGCCCAAATGGTTTGAAATAGTCCTATTTATTTGAAATTAAAAATAAAAAATAAAAAATTATATAATATTTAATCCACTCCACTTTAGTGGATATAAGTACAAATTATTTGAAGTAGTCCTTCTAATGTAAGTATAAGTTTTGGTACGACCATTAAGATCACTAAGTCTCAATCACAGAACCCAAGAGTGAATATATATATATATATATATATATACATATATATATACATATATATATACATATATATATATATATACATATACATATATATATATATACATATATACATATATATATATATATGTATATATATATATATGTATATATATATATGTATATATATATATATGTATATATATATATATATATGGTGAAGGTGAGTGATTTAATCAAATCAAACTATAAATATAATGAGTTATAATGATTTAATCAATTAAACCTATAAATAAAACCAACTACAATAGACAAAAAGGTTTTGATAACAGTACTTCCTCATGTAAATGGTGTATTTTAGGAGTCTAAAGAGCACAATAATGTTGATTTCTTCCTTGATAGTGAAGATACTAAAAATCCATGCATAAAAATACAAATAAACTAAGCACTCTTACATAATAACAAGGGGTAATATAACATACTCAATAAGTTAACAAAATAGAGATAAAAACACACAAGAATTTTACCTCGCTTATCAAAATTGATGTCAACTTTTTGGCATAGTAGATGTTCATTTCTAGTCTATGGAATTAAGTACTTTTGTTAATGATTATCCATGTTGGTATCACTTATTCAATGAACACTTGTTTATTTTTTTGGCTTGGATTGGCTTGGTGTGAAGCTTTGTATCAAATGGGCATTATAACACTACTTTAATTCCTTCTTGAAGGCATTATTGTAAAAAAACATTACACATAAAATATTTTTTAGGTAAAATGATAGAACTTGTATTTATAGGTCTTCGAAATAAATATAACCATAAGGAGGTTAGGTTTACTTATAACTTTTGTTGAAGCCTAAAATAACCTAGATTGAGTCATGTTAACCCTGGGTTGGGTCAAAGCTCTCATGAAATCTTGACAGCTCATTTTTAGATATTTATGATCTATGACAACTCATTTTTGATATTTGTGATTTTTCCACTCACCTTTTTAGAATATTTAGGAATTAATAAATCAATTTATTATATCCTTTAACCTTAACTTCATATTTGGCTAAAAATTCCTTTTTTGATAAATGAAATTCATTAATTTAACTTAGAATTTTTACTTAGGTAAGTTAATTGAGATTTTATTTTTAATTAATATTGATTAGTGATTTTTTTTATTTTGGCTATTTTTTTAAATATTTTTAATTAATATCTCAATTGGTCAAGAATGTCAACTTATTATGTCATAATTTGACTAGGTTGATATCAAACTAGGTTATTAGTGTATAAGAGTATCACCCAAATAAACAAGCCTCACCATGTTCTAAGTAATAAAATACCTTAGGGAAATTTGGGTAATTTAGGTAATTTTTGAGGATTAAATTATAGCATGTGATATAAATTGAACTAAATCTTGGTTTAGTCATGAAAGTGGATGAAATTGAGTGCTGATAGTTTGTCCCTATTTAAGAAGGCATTACAAGACACACAAAAAAGAAAAATATTAACAATGAATGTAAAAGACATAAAAATTGAAGGTTCATTCTCAAAAGGAAGTTAAATTAGGCCTTGATTCCCCCTCAAGGTAGTAGGTATAAAAATAGAGTCATCATACATTCCTTCAAAATGAATAAAATAACATGATCTAGTGGAAATGGGGGTCAAACTAGTAATTTACCCAAAGGTGGCTATAATCAGTAATGGTAGTGGAGTCACTAATTTTAAAAATGGAAGATATAATTATCAACAAAGGGTGTGACACTTATTTTCCCAAATGCAATTATAATCAATGACATAGACATTTACCCTAGTAGGGCAATGAGATGAACACTAATATACCCATAGGTGATTATAATCAATAACGAAAGGTGAAGACATTGATTTTCCTAAAGGAATTTATAATCATTAGTGTAGGAATATATCCCAGTAGGGTGAGTAGAGTGGTAAAATAATCATTTCCCAAAATGTGGTTATAATCACTAGCATGGGATGCTAAAAATAATAATTTTCCCACATGTGGTTATAATCATTAAATTGATCAAAAAAGAATGGTTTGACCCAAGGTGGTTATAATAATTCACACATTTAAATCACATGATGTAAAATGATTTTATCCCAAAAAGGAAAGATACATGGTTATCATTTGGAAGAGAATTTTCCACACCTTGGTAAATTGGAAAGGGGATCTTATGCAAAAAAATTATAAAATGGATTTGTGATGAGTTGGCAAATAATAAAAACATGTTTATAGCCTAAGTTTGAGTAAAAATATGAACAATATAATACGCACATTGGCTAGGTATAAAAATAATTTTTTTAAATGGGTCTCATAAGATGCCCAAAAAAATATCTCATTACAACATGACCAAAAAATAAGGCATGCAAGATCAACCAACATGTAAAATAGACCATGGATTTGAAAAATATAATTCCTAAAATGTATTAAATGAACTTTATGCCTTGTGGTGGTGGTAAAAACTCTTAGTTCTGGCTATATATTCATCCCTAGGGTGAAAACAAATTCACTTCCACCCTAGCCACTTGAATTTCTAAGGTATGGTTTTCTAAGCAGACTAGCTAAGTAAAATGGCACATAGGGGAGCTAGATGACATATATCTGATCACGTGAGGGGGAATATACAACCATTACATGATAGAACACTGATAATCACTTCCATTTTTTCATTAATTCCATTTCTAATGTATTTATTTCTATCATGATGTCATAAAATGATCAAGTTATCATTTGTGTTTTAGGCAAAATGGTGACTTCAACAAATAAATTGATGACTTTATATGAATTAACCATTCATAGAAATGGAGAATCACCTAACATTTTTAAAATAAAAAAATGATGATTTCACCTAATTTTAGGTAAAGGATCCATTATTGTGAAAATGATAATGATGGTTCTTCCTAAAAATATTGAAATTTTCTAAAATGGTGACTTTGCCATTTGGGAAAATGATGAATTCACCTTCGAAGCCAAAAACATATTGATTAAGGAACTAAAATGGGTCCAACCTCTAGGAAAGAGGGGAAAAAAGGCTTATTAGGATAGACATAGGCTTAGGAAGTAGAATATAATTATGATAACACTAACCTATTTATGTTTATATGAGTGACTGGTCATCTTGACTTGTCAAGAGTGACATTTTAATTGATTGCATGCCCATCAAATCTAGACATGGGAAATGGTTAGATTATTATAGGCCATATATTTTCATTACATGGTGTGATGCCTATCATCTGAGTGGATATATAATATTTGATCATGTTGGTTATGTATTGGCATAGTAAGACATACACTTTCCATCTACCTACTAGAGAGGCAATAGTCACACTTGAGGATACCTGACATATCCTCAAGTTATCAATACAAGGATGGAGGCTCTTATGGACATATCCAACACATTATTATCCATACTAGATGATTTTTTCATCTACCAAGTCATTCTCATGGACCATGGGTAGGTAGATAAAGATTTGTTTGAGACATACATGGATATTAGTCCTTATGACCTAGATCTGAGTGATCCTTAAATACCAACTCTTATTGATAGGGAGTTCATGGTTCTTATGGCTATCATTAGTTTCATCTTGC
>JARHVA010005839.1:82500-157500 GCA_037957365.1 Torreya grandis
TGAATTATTAAAGTAAATATTCCATTTTTGTGCCTTAGGAGGTGATTCTACTTCTATGGTGGTCTTTATGGCCTTATCTAGAAATCAAAATGTAACAGGTTGAGTATCATGAAGATGAGATTCTACAAGATGATCTATGAGTACTTATTTCTTAATGTCCTTTTAATTGACATATTTGATCTCAAACTCACTTAATAGCATGATCCACTTTGGTTGGATCAAATTCAGTTACCCTACGAGAGATAATGAAGCCTAAAATTTTTCAAAAAGTTACACCAAACACACACTTGTTAGGGATCAACCTAACTTTATACTCCAGAAGTCTCTCAAATATTCTTTAGAGTATGGCTAGATGGTCAACATGGGTATTTGATTTACCTAGGATGTCATCAACATAGTCTTCAATACTATCATGCATCATATTGTGAAAATTCACTATCATGGCTCATGGGTAAGTGGTTATTATATTTTTGATCCCAAATGGGATCACCTAATAACAAAACATTCTCCATGGAGTGTTGAACATTATATTGTGTTGGTATTTTGGTGCAATTCTGATTTGGTTATATCGTAAAAATCCATCCATAAGAGAAAGAATTTCATAACTAGTAATTGAGTTAATAATCATGTCAATATTTGCAAAATTAAATTCATATTTTAAGTAGGATTTGTTAATATATTATAAATCAATACATATTTTGATACCTTTTGGTTTCTTGATCACCAACACAATGTAAAAAATCCACTTTAAATAGTTGATTGGCCTAATGTATCTCATGTCTAAAAGTTTCTCCAACTCTTTCTTGACTATCAAAACAATATGAGGATGTATTTTTTATATTTTTTACTTAACTAGTTTGGCATCAGGATGTACAAAAATATGACACACAACCAAGGTAGGGTCTAAACCCAGTATATCCGAATAGGCTCATGAAAATATGTCAACATACTCCCTCAAAAGGGATGTAAAAACTTCAAGATCATCTTCAGTGATTTATATGCCTAATTTGATTCATTTTGGGTCCTCTAGAGTCCCAATGTTAACCTTGGAAGTATCCTACATAAGAAGTGTATAACTATCTTATAAAATAGCTAGCAATGAGTTCAATTAATTAGCAATGGTAAATTCCTCTAGATAGACTAGCTCATCTAATTCTCCCAAGAATAATGAATTAAAATCTCTTAATGATGGTAAAGGAAATATAACAAATAATATAAGACACTCTTGAAAAATATACACAAAATATTGTCACTCCTTAGTACTAATTTTAGATCCATAAATTGGCCTCAAACTATTAGTATCCTATGTTTCATATAAAGAGGGGTGAAAATCCTTGTCTAATGGCACATAGAATAGGTTTTCACTAAGAGATTTACCTTTTTATATACCTTTAACTTGTTCAGAAAGTGCCTCAAAGAGATTTTCACTTTTATACCTGAATGTTTGATTTTCATTTTATTTTTGGCCAAAATATTTCACTTATTCTCCAAAGTAGGTAGGAAGATCCAATCTAATAAAAAATCATTTCTTGTGATCTACAAGATAAATATTATCCATCAAACCCAAAAATTCATAGATGGCCTCATCATTTCAAACTCATCTAATGGCATTGTTGAATCTTTTTGGTCTTAGTATATCCACTATGGGTGATAAAGGGTAAGAGACAAAGGGAGATAAATAGGGTTAATAGTACAAATGGAATAAGGGTTAAACAAATTCATGTTAGAAATGTCCTCATAGATGTTATAATTCAATCCTAAATCTCTTTCTACATCATCTTTGCTACTTAATGGTGTTGGAACTCAAATAGGGTATGTGGGGTTATTCCCAAGAAATTTAAATCCAATACCATGGATTACCTTTTACTTGGTCATTAAAATAAGATTGATCTTACTAATGTATCCCCAAGCCTCTGCCTTCATAATTTAGGTTATCCATAATCCAATTAGGAATAAGATTCTTTGTGATTTCATAATAGTTAGCTAAATGATCATTATAAATCCATTAATGATATGTAGATAAGGGTCATATTCTAAGACAAAGGTTGGTATGAAAATAATGGGTTTATTGAGTTGATACTTTCCCTTGGTCTACCACTCTATTTGAATGGTGTTAGCCTTGGGTTCCCATAGGATTTAGGGTTTTTTGGTAACTTGGGAATGTGAAGGAATCATGGGTATTTTATTATTTGATACCTTTTTTAGATATATAAAAGTGATTGGAAATTTATGGTGGCGATGTGGATGAGGTAGAAGTTAAGCTATTAAGGTCAATATAATTAGCTTCTGGTCTTGATTCTTTGGCTTTGATTTCTCTGCTCTTCCTCTATTATATTTAGGCATAGTATTATATATAAAATAATATTTATATATCTTATAATCAACCTTGAGACATTTAAAATATTGATATGTCTAGAAATCAATTGGTATAGTCACTTCCATCCCTAAATGGGGAAATTTAGTACACTGATTAAATCTAGAATGTATGTCCCTAATTTTATGGATCTAGGATCAACCCAATAGAAAATTATAAGATAATTATAGGTCCAAAACATGGCATAAAGTGTCATGGTTCAAAGGCCTAATGACCACTAGAAAGTTGATAGTGCCTTGAGATTATAATTCCTCATTATCGTATTCCTTGATAATAATGGTATCTAGCTATAGGTCAGCCATTGTATATTTGAGATGTTTTACCATATCTAGAGACACAATGTGGATGCTCAAACTACTATATAGAAGGATGTATTTAATGTTATGGTTTGTTATACCAACCTTAATGTACAATGAGTTATTATGCAATGGGACCAAGGATGACATGTCACTTTGGTCAAAGGTAAGGCATTGGTCAGGGGCCAAATGTCCTACCATGGTTTGAAATTTATCTAGTGTGATGTCATCAAGCATGAGGGATTATCTAAATTACTCACTCAATATATATTAATTTATGTTATATATACCAAAAAAATCCATGATGGATATTTATTTAGGTCTTTTGTTTATATTTTCCATAATGTCATAGGTATTCCCTTCAGTTATAGATGTTGGATTATTTTTTATAGGCATAGAGGGATGAATGGGCTCATTCATGGAATTTGGTTGTGGTCCATTGAAGGTAATATTGGATCATCAAGTTATGATTGTGTAATATCAATTTATTATAAGATCTTGGTAATTAGATGGAGATGTAATAGGGCCTAAAATGGTAATTCTTGGGTAGTGTTGATCAAGCCTAACTACTATCATGATCTAAATAAGAATTACCACCATAAGGAGGTTGGTAGGCATTATTTGGCTGATAGGAATTTTTGGGCGAGGTTTTTTATCTATTAGTATTTGGATAAGGGTTAATGGTAATAGTGGTAACATGACTACCTAAAACATGTCCCACAACACTGTTGTAGGCATATGCAACAACATAATGGCATATTTGGTTGGTTTGGTCAAATTTCCATTGATTTTTACCATTATGTTATTATTATGGCTAGCATTACTATTATTGATTTTATGGTGGAGTTATTTTCCACTATTTTTTTAATAATACTATTCTTGGTTATTATTATTATTATTATTATTATTATTATTATTATTATTATTCTTATTATTATTATTATTATTATTATTATTCTGTCAAGGAAATGGATTGTGATGGATGCCTAGGTTATAATTGGTTATAAAAGCATGGGTATCTCATTGTATCTCTCTATTATCTACCATATTCTCAATGTAATTCCTTAACTAGATACACTAGTGTATGAAATGGCCTTTGACATGATGGTACTCATAAAATTAATGTTATTTATACCAATTATAAAAATGAATCCCTTTAATAAATGGCTTGGGCATTGGCTAGCTAATCATATATGACTGAGCCAATTTATGAAATACAAACTCAATACGCTTCATGAGGTCACTTAATTATCTAGAAGTGGATGGTATTTTATTTGGATAAGGGGAACACAATTGGTCTTGATTAAATAGTTATTGGTTTTGTGGAGGCCTTAGAAAAATGTATGGAGGTGGTGGTTACTAAATGGGTGAATTTAAATGGATATCTAGTGTTTGCACCATTTATACATGATGCAATTCGATGACCCTAATACCAAAAACATTATCATTATACTTGTAGCACTTTGGTATTTCATTATCATTGGATAGAGGTGGTGTTGATGTGGGTATTTGAATAGGGTTTTGATTTTGGATATGGATTTGGTTTTGGTTCTACTGGTATTGATGTTGGTTTTGGCTCTGGTTGGAAGAAGATATCATGATGATCCCTTTATCGACAAGGGCCTTCTCAATCTATATTATTTTCTCAATAACCTCTTGAAATGTGTGAGAAAAATATATCTCAAGATGGTAAGATATATTGATGTGTAGGATCCTAATGAAAATCATGACCAATTTACTATTTAGAAAATTATGAGTGAACCACCTCGTAGTAATCTCCATAATTGTAAATAAGTATATTCTTCTATTTTACTTGGCCCAAGATCAAAATGTAATCTCATGATTGAGATTATATGAAAAATGTTATACAAAATTCTTATAAAGATTATAAAATTTATGTAAATAATTCATCAACAATTTCAAAATCCATTACAAGGATTTTCTAGATAGGCTTCTTGGAAATAGTAGAAGCAAATATATCTCATTATATGCCACTAGTTAGAAAGAAACTAATAACTATTTTATATGCTCTTTAGGGTCACCTTTTCCATTATATTTGTTAAATTTAGGTGGTTCATAACCCAATGGAAATAGTATTTGAAGATAATCCATGTTGAATTGATACGAATGTATTGCATATATATTGAACTTCTTTGTTTTCTTTTTGGTCTAAATGGTTTTTATTACATCATTCATTTACTATAACTCTTGTGCAAGGAAGTTGTCTAGGATGGCTTATTACTTCTGGGGTTGCATAGTAAAATTTTTATTACTTTGACTAAGGTATGAGGTAATAGAGTACTATAGAATGATTTTTGGGTTAGTCAAATGACCAGGTATATGTTTCCATGCATTAAGATTGTAATGTTGATACAAAATACATTTTTGTTGGTAAGCATTTTAGATAAGGTTTGATGCATAGCCTTGGCTAGAAAATTATGGTTGTGATAATGTCATTGGGATAGGTGAGATATGATAGTATTGTTGTGTTTGGTTGGGAACTTGTTATCTACCCATTAAAAACTAATGTATAAAGGGAACATGTTGATGACTAGATCCCTATTTTTAAATGTGTTAAAATTTGGATACTTATTATATGTGTGATACCCATTGGGTGAAATGAAATTGTTTCCTTATACTTGGTATCTTATTTACATTACAATTTTTTTCTTGGTTTAACACTTGTAGTTAGATAGGAATTTTTTGAGGGTTTGGAATTTATTATTGTTGGAAAATTGACACTTTTTGACTAATAAAAACATTTTTTGGATTAGGAAATGGTTGTGATGTTGAGGTATATTGGTCTATTCTTTTTTTAATGGAACATTTGTTGCCCCATGTTGATGTGGCCTAGTGTTCTAAACTTGTTGAGGTATTGTATTAGTCTATTATTTTTGGCTCTTTGCCCCTATTTTGCACTCAAGGAAGTAATTGGTTGAGGAGTGGAAGTTGACTATTGTGTTTGGGAAATAGGTGTACCTATTCCTTATTTTTTAAACCCACTCATGGTATTGGATGGAAGAATATTTTATCTATTGTTAGATGGTAAATTAGATTGACATTTGATTATATTAGAATTAAATTATGTGTTGTGTATAATTTTCTAAGTGAGGTCTTCCATTTGAGTCATAGTTTCTTCTATTAAAAGTGGGATATTATACATGTCTCTAATTAGAATGGTTTGTCTAAAGGGATCTAATCTTTAATTGACATAACCTGATGAATCTAATTATGTCCTTTTTTAAGGAGGTATCTCTATAAGTGGTATGTTTGAACCAACCATTGCATTTAAATTATGATCTATGTTAAGGTAATTTTGATAAACTTTTACATTTTATAATCAATTGCCCATTAGACATTTCCCTTTCACAAGCATGATTTGGCTATGTTGAGGCATTTGCACTAAAGCTTGATTATAACTAGTTGAAACATGTTCAAACTATTAGTTTGGAGGCACATTACTATGATTTTTAATCAAACTAGTTAGAGTTTTATGTGGAAAGATTGGTTGGAATTTGGTTCTTATTTCTAGTGCCCTGACTAGAATTTTATCTTTATTTTCTGAAAAATGGTGATTAAATAAGTACTAATCATAAATTGTCTATGTTGGTTTTGTTATATAGTATGGATCTTATTGTTTTATTGTTTATATAGTTAGAGTCATTTGGGCAAGGTATTATGTCATTTTCTCTTGTTCTTATCTTGGATAATATGGTGCACTCACCAAATCTTGCATTAGTGGGTAATGCCTTTTTTATACTTATGGAATATAAAAATATGGATAAGGATCCATCTCATGTTATTTATCATCACCATATGACTCTTGAGCAAAAGGATCACTAGTAACAATGTTCTCATAGTCTAGATTATACATAGTGCGTCTACATGTACAATGAGGTATGTTTAGAACTATGACTAGGTATCCTAAAAATAAAGGGTCAAAAATGTAAAATAATTGAGATCTAAAAAAAAACCTATATCTCTATAAAGTACATCTAAATGGTAAAAAACTAAACTAGGTCTAAGGCAATAGTAGAACTAAAACACTAAATTGATCTAACAAAGGTAATAATTTTCCTAAAGGTAGTTATAATTAGTAGCAAAGGTATCAAAAATAGTCAAAACCCATCTATGGCTATGGTACTAATTTTTCCAAAGGTGGTTATAAAAAATGACAAAGATATCTATACATGGTATAACAATCATGACATATGTCAAAAGGATAAAAATGATTTACCAAAAGGTGGTTATAATCATTAACATAGAAAACAAGGCTAGACTCAGAAATAAAAGCTTAGTCTAAAATGAGAACTTGAAAATAATATAAACTAAGGAAATTGGATTGGATAAAATCAATAAATAGATCATAAGAATTATAATGCTAAGGTTATTAGATTGGAAGACACTCAGTAGTTAGCTCACAAAGACTCAAATTTTGGCTCACAAAAGAATCTTTGATAGTGAAACTAGGTATTTTTAGAACTCATCAATATAAACTCCAAACAAGCACATGATAACAAACTTGGCATAAAAGGATCCTAAAATAAGGAACCTAATAACAAACAACCACTAGTTCCAGGCAAGGGTTTTTTAGATAAAATAATAAATTGATCTAAGTATCACAATCCAAACATAAAAGGTAGACTACCTAAGCCCACATTAGATGAGGCTTTCACATAAAATTGATTAGTTTATGATTTTTAATTTGAAGGATTGATTTTCAAATTTAATGCAAAAAGACTCAAATTTTCTAAGGCAAATAGGCTAGACAAAAATGGGTAGTGTAACTGTGCATTTGAAACAAAATGTTTGAGTAGGTTTTCGATCTTGGTTTCAAATGATACAAAAACTTTAGAACAATTTAGGTATCATAATAAAACTTATTAAAAAAAATGATATGAAAATGGTTTTGAAATAAAATTCCAAGGCAAATTTTGAAACAAAATGGGTGGCATAACACCTCTTAGGTTAAATTTGTGTGAAAAACATGTGATGGTTTTTGACTTGTTTCGACTTGACAATACAAACAAATAATGTTGATATCAAACACACATGTAAACAAAATAAAATAGAAATAACACTAATGAATCATCCTATCGTTATACTGATAAGGTGTGCATAACTTATGCTAATGTTTTCACTAATATAATAAAGTTTAGAAGGAATTAAGTGTTAATCCAAAAATTTAGGAATAGGTGTAGGTAAAGTTTTTAATTCCCCTATCTCCCGATCATTGGTATATAACATTAATTAGTATGTAGAACAAACCTAGAGTGGGGAACACTCGACATTTGGAAAGTTATTTTGTGGAAAGTGGGGCTGACTAAAATCTATAAGTTTTAAAACACATTAAAAGGTCTTAAGTGTGGATAACACAAGGGTGCATCATGTCAATTGGGATAAAAAATCTCTAACTTACTATGCAAAGGCCTATTCCCTTACAAAGTGACTTCAATCATGTACTACTTAGTGAAGTCTGATGTATAGTGTGAACTCACTCAAGTTTTCATTAAGATTAGAAGGGTAACCACTCATCCCCATGAAATACTAGTATCATGTGTCTCATTTATATACCCCAACATGTAGTGGTTTGGTATGATGTTGGGAGATGAAACCCTAGGTCAATGCACCCCTAAATAATTTATGACAAGGTGATGAATTCCTGCCCATAAGCTAGATGTAATAAAATATATAAAAGAAATTTTGAAAGACTTTAGAGGTCATTTCTAGGTCACCTAAGTCACTGGGATCTTTGGGAGATCATACTCAACATTATTTATTTTTTAGTCTAAATAAACAAGGTAATAAATAAAGCACTTTTGGTCACTCAAGTTTCCTATAGGGGACAAAAGGAGAGTACACATGCAAAGTTTTTGGTTTGACAAAAATAAAGAAATTAATCTATTAACTTTGAAACTAATTAATAAATAAAGAAGAAATAAAAATAAAAATCTCTTAATAGATCTAAGATAAATTTAATGTTCATTTTAAAGAACCAAATCAGATGTAAATGATGTTTTGACCCCTTGTCCATGTTTGCTCTTGTAAAATTAAAATATGAAAAGACAAGTTGGTTAGGTCACTTTTAAGCATGAAAATTAAAGTGTATGTGAGATTTAGAATTATTTATTCCTCTCTTTCTCCACCTTAGATCCTAAAAAAAATTTAGGGGGTTTTCTTGACTTTATGACAAAAATCAAATCAACAAACAACATTCTATTTTTAGCTCTCAGGGTTTTGAAAACATAGAGAAAAGTCACCATTTTCAACAAAGTCATTGTTTTCAATATGAATAGATAGATAAAAAATGGATTTGGCAAAGTCATTGATTAGGCTTGCAAATATTAGTGACTATAACTCAATAATAGGAAAAGTAATTGAAATCATTTACAAATATACCTATCAAAGTCATTGTTTATCTGGATCAATTTCACCATTTCTTCTTGGCAATGTTATTGTTACATAGGTCAAAGTTATTATTTCAATGTTGTTATTTATACATAATAAAAAATCATAAATAGGGAGGGAAATGGTGAAGTCTTTATTACCCAAGGTGAAGTCACCGATTATAAAAAAATTGATGGGATTTTAAAGCACAAAAATATGAACTTGAATATTTAAATGATCTTTTAAATAAATCTAAATATTCTACATAATTCTTCTTGGCCATATAGGATGTGTCATCCCAATGGACATGGAATTATGTATATTAGAAGATATAATATCACACAAATATTTATTAATTCCTTTTTAGTTAATATATTAATAATCCATGCATAAAAATATAATGAAACTAAAAACTCCATTCTGAGAACTATGCGGAGCATAACATAATGAACAAGATCACAATATAGAGATAAAAAAAACATAATAATTTTAACTCCCTTGTCAAAATTGATGTCTAAATATTGTCATAGAGATGTTTATGTTTTGTCTATAACATTATAAACTTTTGTCAATGCTTTTCCATTTTGGTAGCACTTTTCTAATGGCCACTTGTGGCTTTGCTTGTGTTGGCTTGGCTTGGTATGAAGCTTGGTATCAAATGAGAATTATAACACTTCTTTAACAGACTCTTGAAGGCAATCCTATAGAATAACCTGACACATAAAATCTTATTTGGGTAGAGTTAGGTCACTCATATTTATAGGTCTCAGAACTAACTCTAACCCTAGTAAGGTTAGCTTTAGCTATAACTTTGGTTGAGTGAAAACTAACATAGGTTTAGTTAGGTTAACCTTGTGTTAGGTCAAAACACTCATAAAGTCTTGACAACTCATTTTAAGATATTTCTGAGCCATGAACACTCACTTTAGATATTTGTGAAGTTGTGACTGATCTCTTTGGAATATTTAGGAAATAGTAAATCACTCTATTAGCTCCTTTAACCTTGACTTCATATTTAGCTAAAAATCCTTTTTTGATAAATGATATTCACTGATTTAACTTGGAATTTTTACATAGGTAATATAATTGAGATTTTATTTTTAATTTGTCTTAGTGATTTTTTGATTTTTTCAATTGTTTAAAATATTTTTAATTAATATATTGATAGGCTAAGAATGTCAAATTACTAGGTCACAATGTGACTAGGGTTGAAATTGAACTAGGTTATTGGAGAATACAGGGTACTACCCTAAATAAGCAATCCTTGCCATGTTTTTAAGTAATAAAATTCATTATGTAGAAGAGTTTGAGAAATTTATGTGATTTTTAGGTTTAAATTTCATCATGTTCTTAAAATTGAACTGAATCCCAATTTAGGCATGTAAAGTGGACAAAATTAAATGTCTACAAATGGTGCTTCTTGGTAATAGTATTACGGAGACATAAGTGGTAAATTTTGTATTTTTTTTGAAATAACATGGAATATACACCTATAATATGTCACAAAAAGTAGTAAATGTGTCCCAAATATTGAAAAAACTATTTCAAATATATAAAAAAATGGTGTAATATATATATATATATATACATATATATATATATATATATATGATTATGAATTAGGTGTATATTTGAATCATGGAATTGTAATAGAGATGGTACATGTGTGGAGGTCATGAAATTGTGACATGTCCCCACTAAAATATGGAGATACTAAGCACCGAGTAAAAAAACTAGAAATTGTGTAAATATAGAGGTCATGTTTTTATGGCATGCCCCCACTAAGTTCTAGAAACTATGTAAATGTAGAGGTAATGTTTTTATGAGATAACCCCATTGATTTTTGAGCCCCCCATTTTTAGGTGAGGTTAATATAATATATTAGGTACCTTACCTAAAAATGATAAGTTAAATATATAATATGTGAATGAATCATGTAATATATAGGAGTAATATGTCCAAGAAAATATATATGAAACATGCAGTGTGATCACTTCAAGCCAAAATATGCATTATATGTATAGAGAATAATAGTACAAGATAAGACAATAATAAATCATACACACAACATCACTCAATGTAATACAAAAATAATGGTCTAAGGATACCAATATAAGGGGAATGTTAAAATGCCACACAATTGAAGGGTAATGATATATTCAAATGTCTAATCAACATAGAATGTGGTACTCAAATGCTTAAACAAAATAGAAATGGCACATGGAAATTATTAAATGAAAATATTATAATGTTACACAAAGAATAAAATATAAAATAATAAATACACTTGAGTAATTGACAATGGGAATAAATGAAGTATAAACAACTAGCATAATCCTATCATACTAGTCCCTACAAATATGTACTAGAAAAAAAATTCATGTAACATAATATATTAAATACACTATGAAATATATTATCATGTATATAGATATGGGTAAATATTATTATATAATCTCAAACACTATAATGTATAAATGATAAAAAACTACATATAGCCTATATCATTTGTTATCATTAAACCAAATACTGCCAACATACTATATGACATGGGTAGAGGAGAGGTCCAACATATATATGTGCATATATAATGTGGGGTATGCTTATATTACTCTCAAATATGCATGAAACATGTATGTGTATATAAATGAAATTATACTATATCTACTAACGTGTTTTAAAAAATGTAGCTACCAAGGAGTTGGTAAAAAAGGGAATGATAAATATTTTTATATTTTTGAATTATTAGAATGTTTTTTGTATTTTATATAATTTTTCATATATATTTTTAAATATGAATAAATAAAGGGCTATCAAATTATCCCATCTAATGGATGCTCATAAAGTAATCTATACTTAGAATATGGTGAATCATATTGTGATGCTACTAAGGAACATGTATAGGTGTACTATTTGGATATATAGATTCAATAATAATCTATGTATGCCTCATAATATTAGGTTTTATTGAATCAATAGTTGTATAGGTAGTGGTTTTTGAAACCCATTATTGAGTTTTTTTTTTTTTTTGGAGTAGTAGTAATTGGAACATGTTTAGTTGTTCTAGGTAACTAGGTATGATGTGTAAGAGTAGATGAGGATTCTGTGGAATCCATTATATATCTCTAGTACAAAATTCTCTCAAGTATTGGCCACTTAGGAAATGGGATTTATTATTGCTTACCCTTTTACTAATTATTAACCTTAGTAGGTTTTATTATTATCTTTATGGGAATAAACTTGTCTTGTTCAAGTGGATGTTCATATGGAATTAAAAAACTATGTCTACCTTTTTGATATAAATGTATTTAATACACCCATACATTATGTAAGGTACTATATGGAGTTTATTTTTTCAATTTCATCCCAATAACATATAAAATAATCACATGTATGGTATAGCTAAAAAGGTAGTAACCACATGTGTTGTCCCAACCTATAATGGTAAGTCAATCTCACCAATAATGTTCTTTGATGTTTTGTTGAATGTTCTAACCATTTTGGTCAAACGTTATGAATAATAATGTTTGCATCCCAAATGTGTAAGTAAATTCATTGTACATATGTTATCACTAGAAAGGTTATCAATTTAAACACTATCTATGGTTTGACGATCATGGTATGCTCAAATTAATAATGAATGAATATCTCAATCATAATATACAATTTTACTATCAACAAAGGAACTTGAGGGTCTATAAATCATAGGAGGTGCTTTTAATGCATAAGTTCTAATAGTATGATTTAATGGGTGCCTATAATGTGGTAGATAAGTATTTTCATGATATGACATTTTCACTTCTATTTCTTTCTTAAAATGATCATGTTATCCAAAATTAGCTATCATAAGTGAGTGATATTAAAATCCGTGTATCTATACTTGTTTAACTTTATTGATAGCACTTGAGGGTCATCATATAGGTCATAACTTGTCTTGTCATGATAAAAATTTGATTTTGTCATAGTATTTTTTAAGAGATCTTAGGATGGTATAGCCAAATTGTGAGATCATGGTCCTAAAAGTGACAAACCAATGTTCATAAATTGACCCTTCATAAGGTGTTTAACATACTTTAAGGTAATTTCAAAGTAGTTAAGCTAATTTTTTCATTTTGTCTTTTGCTTGTCCAAGTTAATCCATGTCACTTCCAAGTTAGTTAAAATGTGATAAAGGTTTAGGAGGTCTTGTTAAGCCATGATACACATGTCAAAGATCATATTTTCACTCCTTTGGTTTGTACAACTATCCCAATAGTGTCAAAACTTATGCTTTTTACGTAATTCACCATTTGAAGTGTTTTTATACTCATTGTATAACATTAAAAGAATAATATTGTGTATAAAATGGTAAGGAATGACATGAGGATATCTTGACACATTACTCCACATCTTTAAAGGTAATGAGGAAGTTCATTAGTACCTAGTTCACTATTCTAGCATGAAAAGAGGGTAGAATATGGTAGTTTCTTACTTGTAGAAGGGTCTAATGGAGTCTTATTATAGGTTTCCAAGATGAGAATTAATTCTAAATAACCTCAAAAATTCATTATACCTTGACCAAACTCAAACCAATCATTTTTTGGAGTTATAGGTCCAAAAAGAGGCATAAACCTATTCCATTCTTCCATCAAGCCATTGGCATACTAGGAAATGTCAATTTATTAGCATTGGTTCATGAAGGAGAAAAAAATTGGATAAAATGGTGTTAGGGAAATATAGGTTCCCCCATTAAATTTAATTTACATTCATTGGTTTAGGGTTTTAAGGGCTTAACGTTATGAACCATCATTAATAAAATAATTGATCTAAAACCCTCCTAAAATCCCACTAGCTTGGTTTCAAGCAATTTCAAGAAATTTTGGAGATCATTGATCAGAATGGAGAATTTTTTTGGTCTTAAAGGATCCCATTAATCTTAAAATATAAATTTTATCATTCATTTGGCATGTATGATCACTATAGTGGCAATAAAATGGTTGTGTTTGTTGATTTGTAACATGGTATGTAGATTTTTCATGTATTAAAAAAACCTATCATACCTCCTATCACTTCTTTCAGATGGAAAAAAAGCATAAAAATACAATATAAAATTATGATAAGATTTAGTTTTAGTGTTGTTCAATAGGCCTACCTGCAATACTAACTTAAAATGCACTTTGTGTGATGAACATGAGTTTTAATGGTATTTTTATGTATGATATGTTTTGGAAAACAATATTAATTTCCTTAAATCTCCAAATTTTTTATTTATATAAAGGTCACTTTTATTCTTTGATTTAGACAAATAATTATAGTCAAAATGCAGGGAAATAATGTAATTTAGATGGACTATGTCAAGACTATGGAAACCTTTAATAATAAACACTTATTTGGAATTGAATATAGATATGTAGGATTATAATAAGTTAATATTATCATGGATAAGATGATATAGTGAAAAATACTTATCAAGAATGTCCTTAGAATAGTATTGAGCTAGAAAATGCAAATCTATAGGCTTGCATCTAAGAGATGGTCCAAGTAATTGTTGTTGTGAGTCTAGTTTGGAACATAGAACCTATAATGAATGATGGATATGTAGATTATATATCACTAAATATTGTAATTATATTGAATAATAATATCCCATAAATAAATTCATTCACAAATCTTGACAATGGTTAGGCCTAAACATAGACCCGTAGTTCTACTTGTAAAGGACATGAAAATCATGCACTATTATTAATAGTCTAGAAGTTTGAGATTTGTTTGAGATAATAAAGAAACTATAGGAGGTTTTTATGATGATTTTAACGTTGGGAAGATTGAGATAACATCAAATAATGGTGGATAGGGTCAAAACAAGAATAAAACCCTAAAACCTTAGGCTTGAGTTAATCAAACTCCAAAGCTAAATGATTTTCAAGACAAAAAAACTAATTACAGACCAAGGGAGGATGTTTAAGAACTAAATTATACTTTTTAAATTAAAATTAATCATCAATATGACTCTTTTTTCTAAAAAATTCTAACTCCATTCAAAACTTTAGGTGTGCAAGCTCGAGGAGATCAATCTTTTGCTCATCTTGTATAAGAGTAGGTGCATGGTTGGAAATGATGTTTTTAGATGTTAAAGTGGTATGTGTGATCAAACCTTGTGTCATTAGGATGTTGTTTAGAGTCTTCTACTTTATGAATAATTTTTAATGAGATTAACACCTCCTAATCTACCCAGAAAGGATATAAAGACCTTATGACTATCTTGGTTCTCTAAATGACTCTAATAGCGTACACCTTGGCCTAAAAATATTGTTTGGCCTCTTTAGTTCTCATACATACATATTGGATCAATACATTGGCATGTATGTAGTATAATAATGAAATAAATGGCCTAATTATGTAGGTTTCAAGAATAAGTCATGACATAGAGACTCAATTCATGAGTGCGTTGAAGCTTTAAATGTAGGGTAGGTTAATATTAAAACCATAATTAATTTTTTATAATGTAATAATTAAGCATTCCCAATAAAGGATTAATATAATAATGTTGTTTTGATCTAGACCCCTATCTTGAACACATATATATAAGCATACTAGAAGATGCAAACTTACTTCTAAGAGTTGAAGAAAGTATGCAATATTTACATTGAGATTGGAGTTTGTATGGGTAATTAGGGTGTATAAAATTCATGATAGACCATAGGTTTATTTTTATAATGTTTCTATATTGAAAATAAAGGTAGGGAAACCTAAAACCTATCTGATAGTCATAAAATACATGCATAACCTTGAAACTTGGCATTTTGGAGAACTATGAGGATGACCCAATGACAAATGACTATTTTAGGGGTTGAGGTAAGTTGGGGAAGACATAAGATAGGTATTATAACACTTTTATATTACTTAAAACTCACAATTTTCCTTTTTATTTTCTCTTGGCCTACTTAAGCCTATGTGTAGACCAACTTAGGGCTAAAAAAATATTTTTTGCATAACATGAGTTTCAACTATTGTAAATGCATGAAAAATTTCCATCTAACCTATTTTGATGTAACCTAAATTAATTTTAGATGTTTTTTGGTAGTATTATATGGTATTTTATGGTATCCAATAATGTAAGATTATTTTAAGCCTAATTGAGAAAGATTGGTGTTGGGCTAATAGGTCTACTTTAGAATTTGAGTCCTAAAATCTTGGGTGAAGATGGAATGGGATAGAGGGAACTCAAATATAGTTTAAATTTTATTATAAGTTATATGAATATTTCAAACCTTTGAGTTTTGTGTCAAAATATGGCTACAAGGAATAGGCCTCAAAGAGAGCATAATGTAGGAATTGTGAATGAAATAGAAAAATAGAAGTGGAAAGATGATTGATTTTAGATATTAAGCAAGTGGCCAATTTAATATTAGATAATTAGACATAAACAATATGACTTGTGCCTCATCATAAATGATAATAATTAGTTTCAAGAGCTCAAATATGAGTCATCAAGGTAATAAAGCTTCTCGTACACCACATTTGAGAAGGTTATCATCACACCAGGTAACACTTATGAAGAAGATGATATTAGACTATTATTTGTCAATTTTATTTTTTGTAACTTACTTCTTAATGAGGTGACACTTATCATATATCTCTCCTACATCTATCTTCTCTCTCCTTATCAATCTCTTCTTTATGTGTGGCTTGATTTAGATTGTAAATGGATCCTTCCACCAATAGAATTAGGTAACCTTGATATTTTATATGCCTATTAATCAATTATGACTATTTTACCTCCTTATATGATTGTTTATAGTGTGAATATTTTAATGGTTGATTTAAGCAATTGTAGCCTAACTCACCTTTCTATGTTTTCCTATTCTTCTTACCTTCTTGTAATTTGTTTCTCTATTATAGTATTTGAAGAGTGTCATTAGGGTTTTCATGTGGATTATAAGTGGAAAACATCTTCCCTCATACTCTCATACTACCATACCTCTTTTAAAAATCATTGATGTGATAAGTTATTCATAAGAGAAGTGTATTTTTGTGTAGTCTTATATGTATTAGTACAAATAAAAATCAGTCATATTAGTCATAATATTTGATATATAACACCCCTTTTATTTCATAGTTTCTTTCTTCCGTTTTCCTTGCAAGCTAGTAGATTATTGATTGATCCTAAGTAGTATATCAAAGTATATAACCATTATATATAGGTTCAATCCATTTATTAGGTCACTCATAACCTAGGATTATTCCCATGTGTAGCCTAGA
This sequence comes from Torreya grandis, assembly GCA_037957365.1. Lineage (NCBI taxonomy): Eukaryota > Viridiplantae > Streptophyta > Pinopsida > Cupressales > Taxaceae > Torreya > Torreya grandis. The sequence continues at coordinate 99,799 of JARHVA010005839.1, forward strand.
TTGAAAAGGCTATAAAATGACCTCTTAAATGGTGCAAATATATGATATTATAGTTCTAGCATGCTAGGTGGGACAAGATATTTTCACAAATTGAAGAGTTATTGGTGATGCTATTTAATATACTAGCCTTTGAAGGCATGAACACAAGCACCAATGGTGACACTGAGTTGTTTTAGCAAGTTTTATCAGCCCAAGTATTCTTTCAAGCTAGTTCTCTTTGTATTTTACCTTTCACATAAAGTTTTATGGCTAATTATAGAGTGGATTCAAATTTTACTAAAGTTGATGACGGATGACAAGCCTATGTTGATCCTTACTAATAGCCATTAATCCTTATCAGTAGTATAATGAGCCATATCATCCCCATGTTGAGTCATATCAGTCTTATAATGAGCCTATTTTACCCCCATATGATTTTATTTACCCATATTACCAACCTTGTTATCAAGATTATTATCCTTCCTCTTTTCCTCAATAACCTTACCAAGCTTATCAAACTTAATATAAATCTAACCAAGCTTGCCATTAGTTCTATATGTCACCTTCCACACCTTTTCATGCTCCCAATCAGTCTTGGAACACTCATTCTTCTCTTATTCAGCCTAAGGAAAATTTTATAGAGGCAAGACTCAAGTTTAAGATGAAAATGAAAGAGAGTGATAGAATAAATAATTATAATAGGCATCAAAGAGAGCTTATATATCAGGCCTTTGTACATTAGTAAGAGTTAAGGTATAAGGAGTATATATCTAGTCAAGTTCAAGCTAAGAAAGAGCATGATTCTTAGCTACTCATGAGAATGTTAAATAATGAAATAGTAATGAGAAATATGGATAAAAGATCAGAGTTTGGCCAAGTTATCCCTACTCATCTCATTAAAAATTTGAGGGACTCTTTAAAATTTTTAATGAGTGTGTGGGTAATGTATTACAAAGGAAACCAACATGTCCTAACATATGAAAGGTTGGGAATAAGAGATTTAAATCAATTTATGAAGTATAGGCTAGTATATGGGAGAATAAATAATTAAAACCCTATATAAATTGATTACCCTCTCCCATCCTAGGTCAGTCTTATTTTTTTCCAAACCTCCTCTAAGCTACAATATATCATAAAAAAATTGAATCTATAAAAGAGCCTATAACTATTCAAGTTATTTCTAAAAACCTTCCTCCTATGCTCATCCAAAATCAAAATAAGGAAGAGGTGTTAGATTTCAATCCAATAAAGTTTACAAGATTCCCAAGCCATTCATCGATTACTCAAGTTGTAACACACATTTTAGAGGAAGCTCCTAAGTTTAAAATTCCATGTTGGAAGAAAATGGTAGAGTCATGGGGTAAGAAAGATGAAAAATTACTATATTTGTAAATTTGGGCCAAAGAGGAACCTTTTCCTATTCAATCCCTACCCATCCCTCCTCAAGAACCTCAAAGCTTCCAATCATGGAGGTCAATCCAAGAAAGCATTCAAAATAAGTCAGCAGTCTTTGTTGATAAGGTTGAAGAACAAATTATACCAATATTTGAGGGATTTATTGGTGAAAGGAGGGAGAATAATTATGACCTCTTTTATGTCAAAAGTACAAATCTTGTTTATTCATTTGAGTATCCCATCCTTGAATAATAACATGTTCTATGGGAGACAAATGAATAAGGTCATGTTGTAGCTATAAGTGAGCCTCAAGAAGGCTATGAGGAGAGTGATTCAAGAATATATGATGAATATGTCATAATTGTAACATTTCTTGGTGAAGAGAGAATCAAATCAGCTTTGAAGATGAAGATAAAGGTGATCCTGATGGAGCACAAGTTGATCAAGTGATAATAGACATTGAAAAAGATGACCTTTTCCAATGTGAACAAAATTTTGATCATGTTATTTCATTAGAATAATTAACTCATAAGGATTCATTGCAAGTGGATAAATATTTTTTTAATTCTAAATAACATGATTAAAGATGTATAGACTTTAATTCCCTCTTAATTTTTTGTTGTGAATACTTCTATATTAGCTCCTATCAAGATAGAATAAAGTCTTAATGGGTTAGAACCAAATGAAGTTTAGTTGGAGGACTCTTTTGAAGTCCTAGAGTAGGTTACAATTTTCTATAGATATATTATGGTTTGATCTAAATCAAGGAGGGAAATTTTATCAATAAAACCAATAAACATGAATAAGGGATCTCTCCAAGCTTGTTATTCTAAGAAGCATCTCATTTGAATTTGACTTGTTTGATGTTTTCAAGGAAGGATACCAACTTATTGATACATTTATTGAATTTTTTTCACTCTTGGATGATAATTAAAATTCCTATTAGACTTAACCTCTCAAAGACCATGAATCTTAACCTTTTAAAGCTAATTATACAAGAATTTTATAAAAAGCATATCAATCTATTCAGCTTGATCAATTATATTGTGAAGAGGTGAAATATTATCATGTGGTGAAAGTTGATCAGGTATATACCACTACAAGATCATTTAATATTAGATACTTAGCTTAGTTCGAAGCCAATAATGGGGAACAATTTCCTATCATGTTCATTTCATAACATGAAGATGAGCCTAAACATGCCCAAGATTAACCTAAGCACACACTTATGATTATTCATGCTTTAATCAATGTGAAGGAGGTATATAAGGTTGATTTTGAAGGAGAATAGGTTATTAAAAGCAACATACAATTGCATATATTTTATTATATCATGGTTTCTATCAAGTTTACTAGTCATATGAACTTGGTTAAAAAAGGTATATACTTTGATCTACCAGTTAATGGTTTTATTTAGTGTTGTCTCAGGTTTATAGAGTAGGTTAGTGTAGGGTAGATTGATTGTTTTAGATTAAGATAAAAACAGGTTTTGAAGGGACCCCGAAACCCTAAAACAAAGGGAGAAGGATGAAATAGTAATGCCTATAGGCAAAGCCTAAAACCTACTTCAAAGAAGTATCAAAATTAGGTTTTACATGGACCTGAAACCACCGGAAAAGAAAACCAAAAGACAGACCCCAGGTTTTATAGAGACCTAGAAACTCCATTGTAAGAGAATACAAAAAACCAAGAAACGAGACCAGTCATCACAACCAACTAAAAGAACCAGTATCTATTCTTATAGTTCCAAAATCATCTTCACTACTTCCTTACCTTTCATAGCAGTGTCCTTAATGGCATTAGCCGCCAACGTCGCTCCCTCTTGTATTGTTTTCTTACTAGAGCTCTATCGAGTTCTCTTGCTAGGCCCCTCCAAGGATTTGATTTCCTCATTTTATCTTTTTCCAATGTTTACAGTAGCATCACATATGCTAGGGTAGATTGATTATTTTTTGTATAGTGTTTCATCTAATTGATTTGTAGCATAATGTTTTATCTTGTTACTCTATTGTGTGTGTGTTATCCTTTTTTATTATTTTTATATATAAATGGAGGCATCATTAGTTATAAATCCTTATTTCAAGGAATTTGTAATCAAGTTCAAGGTCTAATTAGGTCTAAGGTTGAGTGATAGGTGAATCCATAACCCAATGTATGCATAAGGAAACTAGTATAGATGCATGCAAAGAATGCAGTCATAGGAGGTTGCCAAAAATGTTAGCCAAAATTGGCTATGATAGGTGAGTGATATTAAAAATTTGATATATGGATTTGTTTAACTTTTTTGATAGCCCTTGAAGGTCCTAGTCTAGGTCATAATTTGTCTTACAGTGATAAAAATGTGATGTTATCCTAGTAGTGTTTAAGAGATACTAGGATGGTATATCCTAACTATGAGGTCATGGTCCTAAAATTAACTAATTGATATTCATAACTTGAACCTTTATAAGGTGTTTAACATAGTTTAAGGTAAATTTGGAGAAGTTAAGGTAATTATTTCATTTTATCTTGTGCTTGTCCATGTTACTTCATGTCATGCCCATGTTATTTCAAAGGTTTTAAATGTTTAGGAGGTTTTTTTAGGCCATGAGACACATGTAAAATATCATGTATTCACTCCTTTGGTCCATACATCTATCCCCAATAGTGTTAAAATGCATGCTTCTAATGTTACTCACCATTTGAATTATTTTCTTGCTCATTATATAATGTTCAAAAAAGAATATGGTGTAATAAATGGTATGGAATGACATGAATATATCTTGGCACTTTAATCTACCTCTGTACAATAAATGAGGAAATCAATCAACATCTAGTTCACTTCTTTAAGAAGAAAAGAAGGCAAAATTTGGTAGTTTCTTACTTGAAGAGGGGCCTATAGGAGTATTATTGGAAGTTTCCAAGCTAAGAATTGATTTTAAATTACATATAAGACTTATTATAAATTTTAGAGACTAAAACCATACATTTTTAGGAGTTACATGTCCAAAAGGAAGTAAAAACTATGTCATTCTTCCATCCGGTCATTGGTAGACCAAGAAGGGTTAATTGATTGGCATTGGTTAATGAAGGAGAAAATGAGTTTGATAAAATTATATTAGGGGAATATATGAGCCCCTATTGCCTTTAAATTCCATTCTTTAGTTTAGGTTTTTAGGGAATTAACTTTATGAACCATCGTTAACAAAATAAGTGCTCTAAAAACCTCCTAAAACCCACTATCATGGTTTTAGATAGTTAGAAATAATTTTTGAGATCGTTGATTAGAATGGATGATTTTTTGAGGTGTTTTATGATCCCATTTTTCTTCTAAAATAATTTTCATCATCCATTTGGCATGTGTGCGCATTGTAGTGGTAGTAAAAGGGTTGTATTTGTTGATTTATGAGGATGGTAGGTAGGGTTTTAGTGTTTTTGTATTTTTTTAAAATCTCAAGTAGATTATAAAAAATTACAAGTAATTATAATACCTCCTATCAATCCATTTAGGTTTCATAAATAAAGCATTAAGGCCATATAAAAAATTATGAGAAGCTTTGGTTTTAGTGTTCTTCAACAGGCCTAACTACAATACTACTTTTGAATGAAATTTGTGTGAAGAACATGAGGTTTAAGGGTAGTTGGAGGTGTGATATGTCTTATAAAAATTCCTCATTACCTTCAATATCCAGTCTAGGTCTTTATATAAAGATCACTTCTCCTTATTTGAGTTAGACAAACATTGACAGTCAGAATGTAGGGAAATAGTGTAAGTTAGATGGATTGTGTTAAGACTATGAGAAAAATTAAAGAAGAAACACTTATTTGTAATTGTGCACGCTCGCGCGCGCGCGCGCGCGTGTGTGTGTGTGTGTGTGTGTGTGTGTGTGTGTGTGTGTGTGTGTGTGTGTGTGTGTGTGTGTGTGTGTGTGTGTGTGTGTGTGTGTGTGCGTGTGTGTGTGTGTGTGTGCGTGTGTGTGCGTGTGTGCACATGTGTGCGCGCGCGCGTGTGTGTGTGTGTATGTGCGTGTGTGTGTGTGTGTGTGTGTGTGTGTGTGTGTGTGTGCGCGCGTGCGTGTGTGTGTGTGTGTGTGTGTGCGCGCGTGCGTGTGTGTGTGTGTGTGTGTGTGTGTGTGTGTGTGTGTGTGTGTGTGTGTGTGTGTGTGTGTGTGTGTGTGTGTGTGTGTGTGTGTGTGTGTGTGTGTGTGTGTGTGTGTGTGTGTGTGTGTGTGTGTGTGTGTGTGTGTGTGTCTCTGTGTGTGTGTGTGTGTGTGTGTGTGTGTGTGTGTGTGTGTGTGTGTGTGTGTGTGTGTGTGTGTGTGATTATAATAGGTAAATAAGATCATGGAGAATATTATACATTTAAAATTCCATCTTAATAATGGCTTTGGAATAGTATTGAGCTAGAAAACATAGACCTACAACTTTACATCCATGAGATGGTCTGAGTAATTGCATTTGTGTGTCTAGGTTGTGACCTATAACTTAAAATTAATGGTTGAGATATAAAAGATATCACATTATATAGTTTACTTTAATGGAATAAGAATATCCTACAAATAAATTCATTCTCAAAGCTTGATAGTTGTTAAGCTAAACATAGACTTATAGGTATGCCTACAAAGGACATGAAAAACATGCACTCTTGTTATTGTTTAGAAGTTTAAATTTTTTTGAGGCATAAAGGACCCTATATATTTTTTTTAGGGTTATTTTAACCATGTTAATATTTAGATAACATCAAACAATGGTGAGTAGGGTCAAAACAAGAAGTAAAGCATAACACCCTAAGCTTGAGTTAATCAAGATCCAAAGCTAAATGATATTCAATATTCAAAATAAAAATATTTAAAGACTAAGGAAATAATGATAAATACCTAATTGAGTTTTTTTTAATCAAAATTAACATCAATATGACTCTTTTTTCTTAAAAAATTTGAATTGTGTTCAAAACTTTAGGTGTGCAAGCTTTAGGAGATGAGTCTTTTGCTCACACCATATAGAAGCATGTGTATGGTTGGGAATGGTATTTTAGGATGTTAAAGGAGTATTTTTTATCCAAAATTATGGAATTATTATGTTGTTTAGAGTCTTTTACTCTATCAATAATGTTTAATAAGATCAACACCTCCTACGCTGCCTAGAAAGGCTATAAAGACCCAATGACTATTTTTGTTCTCCAAATGGCTCTAAATGCATATGCCTTAGCCTAAAACCCTTAGATTACCATATATATATATATATATATCATAAATACCTATAATTTAATATTATTTCATATTTTTTGGTATAATAATGAAGTAAATGGCATAATTATGTAGGTTACAAGCCTAAATCTAGACATAGAGACTCAATTCATGAGCATGTTGAAGCGTTGAATGTAGGGTAGGGTAATCTCCACACCATAATTGATATGGTATAAGTTCATAATGAATAATTACAAATATATGATAAATATCATAATGGTGTTTTGATATAGACCCCTATCTTTAACACATACATATAGGTCTACTACAAAATGCAAACTCACGTTGAAGAGTTGAAGAAAGTATGACATCTTTGCATTAATATTGGATTTTGGAAGGGTAAGTAGGGTGTATGGAAGTAATGATATACTCTAGGGTCTATTGATAATTTTTTTATATCGAAAATAAAGGCAAGGAAACCTACAACCTATCTCACAGTCGTAAAATGCATGCAAAACCTTGAAACATGGCATTTCAAAGAAGTATGAGGATATCCCAAAGACAAATGAATATTTAATGGGTTGAGTGAAGTTGTGCTAGACCTAAAATAGTTTTAAGAATAGTTTGACATTTTTTAAATTATTTTTTCTCCTTTTTCTTAGCTCTCGACCTACTTAGGCCTGTTGTAGACCAACTTAGTGCTAAAAGCTTGTTTTTTTCATAACTTGAGGTCCAACACCTAAAAATGCATGAAAATTTGAAATTTGACCTCATTTGATATACCATAATTTTTTTTGTGATTTTTTAATAGTATTGTATGGTCTATATTAATATAGGCTTGTTTTAGGCATAATTAAGCCTAATTAGGAAAGATTGGTATTGGGTTAGTAGGTATACATTAAAAGTTGACTCTTGAAATATAGGGTGAAGATGGAATGGGATAAAGGGTAATAAAATTTAATTTAATTTTTCCTTAAGTGAAGTGAATATTTAAAACCCTAGATCTTTTTGCCAAAATAGATCTATAAGGAATAAGCCTCAAAAAGAGCAAAATGTGAGAATTATGAATGAAATAAAAGAATAGAGGAGGAAAGATGATTGGTTTTAGAACTAAAACACATGTCCAAGGCAAGATTAGATAGTTATACTTCAATAGTATGGCTTTTACCTCCTAATCAATGATGATAGGTAGTTTTAAGAGCTCAAGGATGAGTCACCAAGGCAATAAAGAACATCGTATGCCACATTTGAGAAGGCTATCATCATAATAAGTAAAACATGTGAATATTATGCTATTGGACTATTATTTGGGATCTTTATTTTTGTCAATTTTTTTTCTTCATGAGGTGACATTGGTCATAGTCCTCTCCTACATCCATCTTCTCTCTCCCTCTCATTCTCTTTTATAGGTAGGGCTTGATTTGGCTTGTAAATGGTTCCTTACACTAGGAGTATGGTGTATCCCTACTATTTTGTATGCCTATTGATTAATTAATGACTATTTTACCTATTTTTATGGCTATTTTTAGTGTGAATATTTGAATGGTTGATCTAAGCAAGTGTATATTTAACTCATATTTCTATGTTGTCCTAGTCTTATTTCCTTCTTATAGTTTATTTATTTATTTTAGGTCATGAAGAGTGTCATCAGGGGTTTCATGTGGATTATAAGTGGAAAACATCGTTCATCCTACTCTCATACTACCTTGCCTATTTTCAAATAATCATTATGATAGTTTCTTCATGGGAGAATTATATTTTCTTACAGTCTTGTAATTCTTAGTGCACATGCAAATCAATTGTATAATAGGTATTCAGTGTGTTTTCTACATACTTAAGCTTGTTTAATAAAGTACATTTCATTTCTTGATCTCAGAAAATATGGAATAATTCATCAAAATATTTAAACTTCTTAGGAACATTAGACTCATATAATGGGGAAAGAAAATTTTTCTTAAGTATGTCTTGAATCTCCTTATCCACCCATGAATTTGTAAATTTTGTTGACATTATTTTATATCTCAATACATATTCATTGATAGGTTCATTGGTTCCTTATTTGATCTTACCTATTTACACATATGAAATATTTTAAGTGATGTTGATGGATAAATTTGATATAAAATGATCTATTATGGGTTTGAATGATTTCAATGATTGGATTGGTAAGTCATAGAACCATGTCAAACCATAGTCCTTTAGGCTTCTTATAAATAATTTGGTAAAACATCTATTATTTGAAGTATAATTAAGGCAATGTTGGATAGAAATATTTGAGATTATATTCATGATCACCCTTTCCATCATAAAATGTGAACTTGGATGTGAAAAAATAGTTTAGAAAGGGTGAAAAGATATATCAGGTGTTAAAATATTATGTAATACATCTTTTGAATTAATAGCATGAGTTGATTTAAAACCATTTAATTCAATGTTAGTAGCCTTAATCTCTAATTTTTTTATAACTTGGAGAATATTTTTCAATATAGACCCATTAGGATTAAGATTTAGATTTGAGAAGGCATAAAAGGGGATGAAAACACCAATTACATTGATGCAAGCACTAAAAATGGTATTTGAGTTTAAGTATTGGGAAACACATTTTGTACCCCAAAAGATGTAGTAGGTAAAGTTATGGTCAAGAGGTAAGAAATGGGAAGGGATATGTTATATGAATATCCAATAGCCCTAATATTTTTATTAATACATACATACATATATATATATATATATATATATAAGACCTTTAAATTTTTGAGTTTCTAATATAATATCTATGATGTACAGATATTTAGTATTTGCACAAATGTGACATCAATATAATGCAATATATTTAACTTTTTCTTGGTCAACTTGAGCATTTCCATTAATCTTAAGTGTTTCATTATCCTCATGATCATATTAGTCTACATTATCCTCATGAGAATGTTTTTGTTATGTGTCTCATTTTCATTATTGACACTTTCATTATTAGCATAATTTGACATGATATTAGTTTGAGACATTTTGAGTCTCCTAAGGGTAAGCTCAAGATATTCAATAGGAACACCACATAATCTAGGACTACACCTAGGTTGCATACAAATGAGATAAAAAAATGTGAGTAAGTATGGAAAGCATAAACCTTAGGAGGATGAAAACCTTAGAGTAAGCTAGGATGAAGAGACACATAGGTCAGATTCACCAAAAGCTTAACCCCAAATTTAAAATGGTAGGGATAAAGTTAAGAATATATAAATAGATTGAGCACAAGGGTGATAAACTAATTTATAACATAACAATTAATTTCAAACATAGATACATAAATATTATGAATTATAAAATTAAGATATGATAAATAGAAAAAGTACCAAATTTGAAAGATGTTCATTTGATTGAAATACCAAATAGAAATGATACTTAGTTGGGTTTACTATGTACATGAAATACCCTTTGTAGAAATGATGTCATTTATAAATATTAAATCGATCTAAAAGCACTTTTGACCATACATGATCAATTTTAACACTAGGTTTTTTAAAATGAAGTGATATCTTCTTGGATGATCATTCTATCAACATCGAGTTGATAAGAAAATGCATCATTTTAAATCATAAAATTGAAAAAAAAAGTCTACTATCTTGAGAAAATATTTATTGAATAAAAAGATGAAAAAAATTAATTCATATATATCATTTTTTACAAACCAGAATGAAACATATTCTCATACATAAATTGTTTTAATGCAACATAAAACTACAATGACATCTTTATACCTCTAAAAAAATCATGTGAGCATCACTACCTATGATATAGTTTACAAATAAAATGAGTTAACTAATAAAAATAAATAGCTTCTTTAATATGATACCTATTTCCAAGGCATTCAATGTGGAATCAAAGTTACAATTGGTTTTAATTATTCTATTGATACATGGCACATACTTCATTATACTCACATTGAAAATTTCTTAGAGAACCAAAACAAAATTAGCAATTTTTACAAATATACTTCAAAATGTTATCAACATGAAAAATAACATGTTAAGGTTTCTAAATCATGTTTAACTTGTGTAAGTGAAATTACATGTACATAACATGGCATATGATTATTTACTTATCCTTCATCCATTAAATATCTTATGGTGACTTAATCATCAAAATTTGTGTAACTATAGTATTTTACCAGTCTTGATATTTAAAATTTTAGAGACTTACATCTTGAATCACAATTAAATTTGACATCAAACTAGGATAATAAAATAAAGGGAGATTAACACATAATTATCTTCATTTACATAATTAAATATGAATTTTTCCTAAATAAAGTTTGAATATATATAAGATAATTACCAATATTCACTATTTTGAAATCAAGTATGATATTTTTTACATTGTTTTAGTTTGTCATTTGTGTAATGTTGGAGATTTCTAATCTCTTCAAATTATTATAATATTTAATTAAATGAAAAATCAAAACAATGAAAAAATTGTATTTAAATATTAATTTAAGGTAAAATTAAGTATATAAAGTTTTCTCCCAATATATTAAATGAAGTTAATAAAAAAATTTAGAAAAAAACACTTTTGAGATAAAAAATCAACTATGGGTGTAAAATATTATAATAACACTATCAATATTGTTGGATATATTTAATGATGAAGTATAGGTTGAAATATAAAATAATTTTGAATTATTTTATTATTGCATTTAATTCATATATTTTCATAAGTCACTAAATGCAAAACCCTTAATTACATATACAATATAGGAATGTAATATTTGGATATAGTGGCATGAAGAATGTAAATAAGTTAGCATGGAAATGATGAATATAAAGGTGATGTTAGGATAATTTAAAAAATATAATTATAGTTCTAGGTTTGAATCATTTCTTATGTTTTATTGATAGAGAATACTTAATCAATCATTTCATGATTATTATGAAAAAGAGTATAAATGAGGTAAACAAACAACTATAAGGAAACTAAAAAGAAAAAAAACAAGAGAAATAAAAAAAAGTGAAATATATAACAAAAAGTGAGATCAAACATATAAATATTTTAAATTATTTTCATTAACTATATGATACAACCAATTCCCATATAAATTATACAAATATAAAGTGTTTATTCCTAATAAAATAACTTTTTAAGGACCCAACCCTAAAGAAAAAAAATTATGATTTTTCTCTTGGATCTTATAAATCTTTGTCTCAAATAATGACCACATCATTGATTATAAAAAAGTATTAAAAACCTTTTTGTCAAAATATTTCTTAAGTTTTTCTTTTTATTTCTAAAATTTTTGAAGCTAATTATCTTTAGGTTAATCTAAGGGAAAAGATTATTATAATATGTTTGTTATAAATTAGTAATTTTAGAAGTTTATTTTAATATATTCCTTTTGTTATTCTATTTGGATAGAGGAATCAAAACATAACCATAAAAATTGAATATGAATACCATGTTCTAGTTTTGACTGTAGTGTGCCCAAAGTAAATAGCTTAAAATATTTTTATATATCAATTTAATTAATATTTAGATATGATATTTTCATAATTAATATATTTTTTAATTTATCTTGGTTATTTTGTTGAGGGTAGTTTTTGATGAATGTCTATAAAATATTGAATAATTTCAAAATAATTTTATATATTTGCTATTATTAAATTGAAACCCATTATTATAAATTAATTTAAAAGGACTGAAAAAATTAGAAAAATATTATTTTTATAAAATGTGATTAGTTTAGATGCAACTAATCCTTTAAGAGAAAAGGTTCTATGTCATTTGATAAAGTAATCAATACAAATTAGAGTATATTTATGGAAAAAAAATGGAAGATGAATATAAGAAATAAATTTCATAACCCATTTGGTTAAATGTTCCTTGTGAATAACTATTTTTAAATTTATATAACCATAATTTCATGAAATTTGTACATATTCCTAAGAATATGAACATATAGTGTTGCCTTTTCTATTTTATAATAATTGAAATTATATTTCCATATTTATATTATTAGACTTTAATCAATTGTATATTGGATTCCAATATTTTTTTTATTGGTCTTAATTGGTGTGATATTTTATTAAATATATCTATTATTAGATTAAAAATTCTAATGTTTAATCATATTATAATTATATCTTAACTGGTTTCTTACCTTTAAATTCATATTTAGAGGAAATGGGGTAATAGTTGAGCATAGTCCAATAGTATAAATTGGTCTTGATAATTTACATAATGTAACCCACAATTTTCAAAGTTTTATCTAATATTTATTATATTAACATTTAATATTTATCCTAATTTTACGATATATTAACAAATCACATCACAACATGGAAAATTTACAAATATTAATGAAACATTTTAAAACATAATGTTACCATGTACATGTTTTGAACTAAATTTTCCATTTTACATGTGTCCAATGTAAAAAATACCTATCATTATTATTATTTTATGTATAATTATAATGTGCCCATTATACACTAAATAAGAACATAATACCTTGTTGATCATGTTATTAATTTAGATGCCATTATGTTTATCTCAATGTGTAGAATAAGCATGTGACATTTATACCATAGATAAGAATGTATGCATATGTTGATAATATTATTACTATCTTCCATATAATTAACATTTTATTGTAAAATCAAATTTTTTACCACATACATGAAATATAATTTCAGAATTTCACACTTTATATACCACTATATGAGAAATAGTTAATGAATTCATGGACATAATGACATGTTTAAAATAAAGATTCAAATTTAGTGTCATTACACATAGAACATGGTGTATTCAAAACTAATGGACCCAATCATAGTCTAGATTATGTGAAATACATAAATTAACATATCCATGAAGGCACATTTTAATTTAAATTTAAGATGTGTTCTATGAGAGTCCATGACTCTGTGACCTTTCGGTCTCATTCTGATAGCTACTATATTGATTTATTATGTGTATATAAGCCACTATGTTTAAGGAAATATAAAGTGAATATAAAGGTTAAAAAGGTTTAAAAACTATGAATAAAGTCAAGTAATGTTTTTTTAGAACCAAACATAAATTTTAAATAATTTCTTTCTAGTTCAACTCTTCACACTCCTCTCCTTCTCGCATTACTACATTTTGCAACTTGTGTTTTTAAAACACACATCAACATGTGTGAACACCAAAAATTAATGTTCATAATTAATAACACATCTCTCATGAAATCAATTAGAATAGTGCCAATAACTATACCTTTATTAAAAAATACTAATTTATTAAACATTAATTAAATATGCTCTTAGCTTAATAATTATGAAAAATAAATTTTAAATAAATAATAATCTTCCACTTATATTTAATAAACAATAATGCTACATTCTTAAGTTATATTAATTTTAGTCTTCTACACGTGTGAAAAAAAAATCAATGAAATAAATATCAATCTTCAATTCATATTAAACAATAGTAAAAATTTAAGTTCAAGTTTATTAGAGCATGGTTTGGAATAAAAATTTGAAAAAATCAACATCCTAGAAAAAGATAATATAAGATATAATTTATAACCTTAAAATAGTTTTACCTTTAAGCATTCATTACCCTATTTGATTAGTGCACAATATGATTCAATATCTTCATGTCCATTTTCAGGTAGCTTAATTGATCCTCATTTAGAGTTTTTGAGTATCCATTCCTATATGATGTTATCCAAATCAATTCCTTGACTAATTTTTTATTATTTGGTAAAATTTGTAACAAGTCAAAAAAAATTTAAATCAAGGTTCACAATTTTTTAGTTTCATGCCACAATGTACAAGATATCTTAACATCTAATGGACCCAATCACAATCTAGCAACAATAATGAAAGCAACATAAATCAAGGGATTCATGATAATATCCTCTTACTAAGGTTTAAGAATGGTTTAAAATACACTAATTAACATGTCCATAGAGGCTCCTTTTATTTTAAAATTAACATCTAATCTATATTATGTTAGCATATTGTGAGCATGAAAATGTGAACATATGGAGAGATAAAGTGGACTAAAATTTTCAACAGATCACACATTTTTTTATGTCACCTCGAGAAAAAACTAAACCTCCATGACTACATGGATTTGTGATGAGCCAAACCTAAACTTAAAATAATTTCTTTTTAGTTTAATAAGTCACAACCCTCTTTCTATTCAACCCAAAATCAAGATGTATGAATATGTGCAGGATAAAGACTATAGAAATGAATAAGTACAAGGGTGATTAATAAATCTATATAAAACAAATTAAATTATAAACTTAGATAAACAATATTATGAATTTTTAATTATGAGATATGTTAAAAATATAATGTATATCTATTGATTTATATTTTAATGAATTTAAAATAATAATACTTAACTGTTTTTATGTGCACGTGAAGATCTAGGTTAAAATAGGATGTAAGTGGACAAGATCAAAATTATGGAATAGTCATAAAATTCTATAATTTTGAACTATATAGCCTCAAATGATTGTATCAAATATGTATAGTTACATCAATTCTCATGTCTAAGTTAGACATAGGTGTCCAATATAAAATAGTGACTAGATATAGATGTAAGCACTTTGATCCTTTTGGGTTTTCTATCACCTTTCCCCTAATGTGTTTAGATCGTATGCATAGGTTGTTAAAATTTGTCAAATTGTCAAACCCTAGCTTATTTTCCCTTGGTTGAATGTGGGTAAAATGGCTAAGTGGGCATATGGTGTTGAGCTACCCATTTGTCAATAAGAACTACCTACATATTCAATACTTTGAAGAGGATATAAAATATATGTAGTTCTATCATAAATATTGGATTGTGTGTGCATAAGGATGAAATGTGTGCTAATAAATTATAAAGAGTGACCTAGATTTTAACTTATAAAATATAACTCATTGGAGGATCCTTCAGTAATTTAGACCTAGACTGATATTAATCCTATGCCTTATATGTAAATAAGGATGAATAAGTTATATGTTTTTACTTGAATGCTTGATTGAGTGCTTTTGGTCAATTGCCTTATGAGCTTCTAAGTATTTTCTCAATGAGTTATGAATGGGGATTTATCATGCATATATACCAATCCTTCAAGTAAATATATTACATTAAATCACTGAGGCCAACCATAAAGACATGTTAACATTTAAAATTTGATGACTTTAGGGCACTAGACATTTAGGTTGGGACAAGGCACTTATATCAATGTAGGTATTTGGTTGGGATGCAAGTATCTGAGAAGCTGTAAAAATAGGTACTAGACCAAAACTTGTAGAGGGTTATAATAAATATGTTTACATCATTTTGAGTATCATATAAGGCTTGGTCACAATAATAAAATATGGTTAGACTAAGAGATAAATAGTAGACATGAGATAGCAGAGGAGAGTCTTTCAATATTGTGAAGATAAAGGAACTAAATGGTATATACATGATAAGAACATTCCAAGTATATAAGATTGAGGTGATATATAATTTATATTTATTGTCTACATTTCCACCCCTTTTAATATAGTAATGGAATTACTACTTTAAATTGAAAAGGAAATGTGTACTTGGGTGTGTATAACACACCTTGCCTTTGTGTAAATCCCACTTGAGTGTTTTTATAGTGATTGACTGAAACCAAGAGAATGTTACAATATATAATAAATTTATTTAATATAAAAAGTTGAAATTTTTTAAAGTAAAAAAAGAAAGGTTAGGAGTAAAAGTGTGTATCAATGCAACCATCTTAGCTCTTTGGTAATTTGATTTGAAGATATGTTTCATTATGAATCTTTGAAATTAAAATTATGAAACATGTAGAAATGGAAAGTGCATATATGTATGCATGTATTTATGTATGTATATTAGGACAACATTCCCCCCAATTTTGGAAAAAAATTGAGTTGTTCACTGACAATTGAGGTTAACTCAATTTTGTAACCCAATCATACTTATAATCTGGTGAGCATGAGTGAAACAAGTTAAAGCACACTCTAAATATAGTGAGGGTGGATTATTTAACTAATTAATCCCATAAAAGTAGTAAGATTGATTAATTTAATCACCTTAACCTTTCCAAAAGTGAATCAACTACTTTAATAGATTTAATCCATAAAAGTTAGTAAATGTCTATCCTAATGTATGCTAAAGTGCATAGAAGTGTTTGAAATATAAAACTAATTTTTATTTTGTAATTTAAGGTACTAATTTCATGAAATATGCACATAATATATGTCTCAAGATGAAATTTGGGTGTAATAATGGTACCAATGTAGAGACTGATGCGAAAAATGTGTATCTAAATCATATAATAGTGCAATTTGGCCAACTTGATTTTTTGTAAAATGTTAAAGGCATGTTCCAATGACATTCCCCCATAATTGGTGCAAGTTTGGAAAACATGTTTCCATAACATTCCCCCATTTTAATCTAAAAATGTTAAGTGTTGAATACATGAGTAAGTCTTGTACTTTTACATTCCCCCATTAAAATAGGAAACGTTGAAGGTGTGAAATGCATGCCTCTATGACATGGTTGCATTGATATGCCCCCATTTTTAAGGCAAGGGGAAATATTAAATATTAGTTTCCCTACCTAAAAAGTATAATATAGATGTATAATATTTGTATGGATCATGTAACATACAGGAGTAACATGTCTAGTTAGATATAATAATTAGGTACATAGTATGTGATCAAATATAATACTAATATGCATGATGTGAATCATGTAAATGTCTATATGGTAATAGTACAAGATATACGAGAAATATAACACACACAAAAAGGCAACTCAAAATTAAATAAAAAAGAAATGGTATAAGGACACCTCATATAAGGGGCATGTTTAAATGTCATACAATCAAAGAAACTTGACTTAGTCAAATGTATATAAAGTAGTAATTATATATTCAAATGTCCATATACAATAAACTTATGACATTTTAAAATGTTAAAATAGGAAGGCAAAGGTATGGGGCCACAAACAATGAAACATATTCAAATTCTCAAACAAACAAGACAAGAACAACCAAGGAAAGATGGCCAAAGAAGTGAAAAATAGAAAGCATGTAATCATAAGTAATGCCCATAAGCATATCACACTAGTCCATGGATATGTGTTTGCAAAAAATGTTAACTACATAGCATATCAAGTACACTATGAAATATATAAACATGGATAAAGGCATGTGTAAGTGTATAATATTAAACATGTCAAGTGAAAGTGATTATATAATAATATAACCTAGTTTTATCATGATAAAAAAGTGGATTATCCCAACCTATGAATGATGTGATTAGAGGGAAGGCCCAATATATATATGTATATAAATCATATGCCTAGATATACATGTATCAGAATAAAATGATGCATGAAACATATGTGTATATATAGAAATAAATGATATGTTATCTACTAACACACAACTAATAACATAGATTCCAATAAGCTAAAAAGCTGTAAATGCTGATTTTTTTTTAATTTTTGATTATTTTTGGTATTTGTGGAATATTTGAAATTTATTTTAAAATAATACATATACAATGAAAATTTATACTATAACTTAATGTAATCATCAAGTATATATTTATTCAATGTGTTTGTACCATATGTATCATATTCAGATGTTGCATAATTAGTTCATTACAATCATACCAATATTTAATGGTATTAGGATCATATCAATTTTCTATGTTATTGGTATAGGAAAAATAAAACCTCTTAGGTTGTTATTTAACTTGTGATATATCATTTTGAGCATCCATGTATGAAATCCCAACTACACCATATATTGAAGATTAATTTTTTATTTTTTATAATTTAGTACATCATTTTCAAAATGTTGCATCTCATTATGGGATAGATAAGAGTCATGTATATTTACTTGCACACTAGGAAAAGATGTAAGTTATTCTTGAAGTTATTGATCTTTTTGTAACATATCTTTTTCTAGCTCAACTTTTTGAATATTTTATTGTTCTATTTTTTAATTTTTCAAGTATTTTTATTGTTAGTTATCTTATGGTATCCATATTTTTTGTTTTGGCACTTGTGATTTAGGAGGGATTAAGATTGAACATGCATAAACATAACATCTAGAGTTTAAGGAAGGATTTGTTAGTTACCTTATTTTTGAATTATGAGATGGGTCACCTTACCTCTTAAAGAATTGATGGAATGGACCTAGTTAGAGGGATGGTAGAGACTACCATCCAAAAATTTCAGATGACATGCTTGGTCATTGGGAAAAAAAACAATAATAAATTTTTAATCCCTCCTTGATATAGAGTTAGAGAGTTTCATAATCATAGTCATCAAAGTAATATATATATTGTATATGATTAATTAAATAATTTTAGAAAATATTAGATAAAAAAATATGAGGATCATTGATTATAGAATACTTATGTGGCAAGCTATAACATAGGTTGGATTCACTAAATATTTAATGCTAAATTTAAATGGATCAATGGGGGATGAGGTTAATAATATATAAATAGAAAAACACTAGGGTGATAAATAAATATATATAAGGATGATTAAATTGAAAACTCTGATGAAAAATATATTAAATTTATAATATTGAGATAAGTTAAAATAGAAATTATAATTATTGATTGAGATTGTAATAAATTGAAAACAAGATTACTTAGATATTTTATTATGAACATATATATATATATATATATATATATATATATATATATATATATATATATATATATCTAGGTTGAAAAATTTTATAAGTGGACTAGATCATGATTCTATAATAATTATCAAATTTTATAATTTTTCACATGTGGCCTCATATGCTTGTATCAAATCTAAACAATTAAATTGATTATCGTGTTTGAGTTGGACATAGGTGTCTATTATGTAATAGTGATTGGATATGGATTTGAACACTTCAATCCTTCTAGGTTTTTATCACCTTTATCCTGGTGTGTTTATATGATGCACATAGGCTATCATTCTTTATTAGATGATCAAACCCTATCTTCCTCACCCTTGGAGTGATTATGCAAAAAATGGATTAGTGGGAATATGGTGTCATACTTCCCAAAAAAACCTCTATAAATGTTCACTAAATACATATACAATACTCTAAAGCTAACCTTATAAATATGTAGTTATACCCCACATGTTTTCTTGTGTGTGAAAAAGGATGCAATGTGTGATAAGCAAGTACATAGAGTGACCTAGATTGTAACTTGGAAAGTACACTCATATGATGCTTCTTCAATACTTTATAATTACATGGATGCTTCTCATATGCCTACTATAAAAATAAGGATGAATAGTCAATATTTTCTCTCTTGAATGTTTGATAGAGTGATTATTTTAAGTTTCCTTATGATTTATTAGGTATTTGATAGGTGACTTATGAATGAAGATTGATCATTCATATATACCAATCATATCAATAAATATCTCACATTAGATCCCTTAGGCTGACCATAAGGACACATTATAATTAAATTTTTTATAACTTTAGGGAGCTAGACACTTATTATGACACATGACACTTATGTTGATGTAGGCATCCAGATGGAACATAAGTGCTTAGGAAGATATAAAATAGGTATATGTACAAAAATTTTAGAAGATGATAATAAGTAGATTTATAAAATTTTGAGTAGTAGATAAGGCCTATTAATAATAACATATGTTTAGACTAATATTTAATCAATATGCATAAGGGATAATGGATGCAAGCTTATCAGTAGTAGGAAGGTCTAGGATCTAAAGAGGTAACTATGAGAAGTACTTTCCAAGTATATAAGACTAAGGTTCTATATAGTTCATATTTAGTATCTACACTTTCTTGCATCATCATCTTCTATTTTTTTTTAAACACATATGAATAAGTTGTTATGAATCCCAAAAATTTTAGTGTTGCATTTCTAGTAGTGCCTCTCCCATAAACATAAGTATAATAATGATAATAAATGTAAACTATTCAAAAAAATATTTTGATATATAATTGAAAATAAATTGAAATAAATTATTATCTCTATATAATTATGAAAAATAAAAAATAAATCTTAATTAAATATTAATCTTACACTCATATTTGATAAAAATAAAGTTACCTCATTGATGGTTCAATAATGGTAAACTTGAATAGAATCAAGGATAAGAAGATGAAATATAAGCTCATCAAATAGGGTCAATCACTATCAATATTCAATTCATATTAAAAAATTACAATACAAATGTAAGGATAAGTCATTGGAGTGTGTTTCTGAATAGAAATTCAAAACACCCACATCCCTAGTCAAGATGATATCACATATTAATTTATTACCTTTAGTAATTTCACCTTTAAATTCATTACCATGTTCAAATAGTCAAAGTTATGAAACAATGGACTCATGTAATTTTTTAGGAATCTTAATTGATCTTCCTTTATAGTTTTTGTTTGATTTCAATGCACATATGATGTTATCCACATCAATGTCTTATTTACTTTGATCTAATTTGATCCATGTTTTATTAGGCATCAAACAATTCTGATACAACGCTTCACCACCTTCTCTCCATGAGGGTTTAAAATATTGAATCCTCACCTTTTATCCACATTCTCACCTTATAATTTAAGGTAAATATTCCCATTTTCCCTTCCCATCCATATCTTTTCATTTTAATTTGTTGGTTGCACAAGAAGTATATCTCCCCCATACACATCCATTAATGTAATTAATGCTTCTTTATATATCTAAAAAATTGGCACAAAATAAATATCATTATTACTTGGGATATGTTGATTAATGTAATATTGTATTTGAAGATGTGTGGCTCCTATTGCTTTTTCATATATGTCACTTTACTATATTTTTTATGGCAAAAAATAAACATTAGATATCTTACTATAATTTATAAATGGTCTATCCAAAACACACAAAACATTTTCCCAACATGTTATATTTATAATTTAGTATTATCTCTATTTATTTGAGTTCTTTTAAATGTGTTATAGGCGGTTGCACATTCCAAAAGTTAAATTTATCATTATCCTTTATATGCTACATTGGGATTGGAGGAGACAATTAAAGATCCTTTTTTATCTATTTATATTCCATATTTGGTATTCCTTTCATAAAATTTAACTTGAACATATTTTTTCTTATAATACCTACTATCTTATGGCTTTCATCCAAGTGTGCCTCCATGAAGGTATTAAAGATACACAATTCCTTGGTAAGGTAAGGAATGAATGTACTTGACCCCTCTTAGCATGTTTTTGTAGGTGTACATGATATGTGGAAGATAAAATGTCAATAATTTCCATAATTATGATGTTCAGCTTCCAAAATTCCCATCTATATCCTCATGTGTGTGCCCCACTAGTAGGAATGTTACATACACAATGTTGAATACCATTCTTATTATCAACATTGGTGAAATTTTAAATAAGATATATTGTTATCAATTGAATAATTATATAGTTTAAATTAGAGTATTAATGGTTATTTTTTTAATGAATCATGTGTACTAGAAACATTAATTTCTTTGACTTAGACAAAGTTTTTCTTGTATACTTTACATTTGTCATGTACTTCATTTTGTTAAAGTGTATCATGTAATGTTTGTTTGGATGATCTAAAATTGTATTAAAAAACCCCATACTCATCATTTATGGGTTATTTGAGTTTATTTAGATACAAATCCAATGTTGTGACTTTGTATTTTCTCCATGTTTAATAAATGGTAAGATAAAGTGACCAAATCCCCAGTCTTGTGTCCTTGTTAGAGAAACTAGTAAAAGTAACTAAGAGATTCATAACATTTCTTATTGAATTTGAATTTTTTCCAATCCTTGGTATGAAATTTCTCATTTTTTCCATTTTATCATGCACAATTATCAATAATCGTTAAGGTTATTCCTCTAATTGTAATATAAGAGAGTAGTAATGTGCATGACAACTTTGAATGTATTAATTGTGTCATGTTTGTTCCTCTTCAATTTTTAGAGTGATTATGGGCATGTGGTGGTTATACATGTGTTTTACATATATTTACACTCATCAAACTTGATAAATAAATCATTATTTATAATTTAAAATTATTAAAATATTTTGGTCATTATCTTGTTGAAACTTGGTTTTGACACTAGCGGAAGTTTCAACAATTCAAGATCATTGCTACACTTCTTTCACATTAAATTATGGTTATATAATATAGGAAGACTTTGAGTAACTTCTATTCAATCCTATCATACT
The DNA here is from genome assembly GCA_037957365.1 of Torreya grandis. NCBI lineage: Eukaryota > Viridiplantae > Streptophyta > Pinopsida > Cupressales > Taxaceae > Torreya > Torreya grandis. The sequence goes on from JARHVA010005839.1 coordinate 122,558, forward strand.
GAATGAGTTAAATGTAGATAAATATATAAATTTATCTCTAAAATTATTGATATGGAAGTAATTGTATTTAACATTTCTTTCTCTTTCTCGATGTTATCATTTACTACATAGTTATCACCATTTATCTAGTCTAATTTATGACTATATAAGGTGATCCTTGGGTACCTATAATATTTGTGCCTTTAATTATAATATGATTCCATCCCATTAAATTTAATTTTATGTACATCCATATAATTTTTGACCATATTAAAGATGGTGTTTGTTGTTAAGGTATCTAACACAAAATTATTTTTGTCTTCTTTGTTCATGGATATAATTTTGTAACATATAAATGTGACTTAATTGATGTAGGATCATAAAGAAAACTATGAAAATCGGTCATGTATAAGTGTCTTAGGTTTTATATAATTCATTAGAAGTCATTTGAGTCTGTAGAAGATTATTTTTGTGTGTGTTGATGGCCCTTTGACATTTTCCAACCAAAATGCACATTTGAATATTTGAAATATAATTAGTATGTTTAGGAGTGTTTTTATGAACTTTCAAAAATTATTATGTTGTTAAATGAGTGTAAGATTCCTAAATGGAATTAGGTGGGCTTAAAAGGTTTCTTCATACAAGACATGAGGAAAATGGCATAAAACCAAGAATGTTGAATGAATGTCAATGTCAATGTCAAGGTACCTGTCTTAAGAGTTAGTTACCAAGAAAGTAGTTTCTTTTATGTGTAGCATAAATGCAATGAGTTTTTAGATAATAGATATGGTATAATCATAAGATATGGGCTCAAATATAAGTTATGAGATTTAGTTAGAAGAGAGAAAGACATAGGTATGGAGAGGATGAATATGAGAGAGAATTAAAAGATTTGTATTTTATTCAAAAGATAAAGTTCTTAATGTACATACGTAGAATCAATAAAATTTGAAAATGAATTTAAGTGATTATTTTAAATCTTTGTGTTGTTAATGTTTCATGGATGTTACTTTGAAGTGTTTATATCCTTAAATATCTTAGGAGCACTAGTTTGTAGTAAAAGTTTCAAGAAAACGTGTTTTGTAGGACTGAGACATGAATCTTATGCATATTCATTCAAGCATAAAAACAAATGAAGAGAGAACATTCTAAGGTAAAGTGAGTTAATTCACATGTGATATTGAATATTAGGAAAAATAGTGTAATAAGTATATCATGCACATAGGTTTTTGCTTGATTCCAATAAGGAACTAGGATTCAAGGCACTAGTCTATGTCTATGTTTTATTTTTCAAGACATAGTCAAGAATGTAAAGGTTTATCTACTTATTAATGAGATAAAACATGGTAATAATGTCATTTTAAGGTGTATCAAATATGTTTAGGTGTTGTTTTATCGTACATTTCCATGTGTGTCATTTGATATCGTATAGTCTCAGTGTTCTATGTAGTTGGTCATAATCAAGGTAATAAGAGTGGAGTTACAGGATTTAAGGTTTAGTTATAAATTAAAAATACTTTAAGGAAGTTATTTTGTGATATACAGACCTTATTAAGGTGAAACCAAGTATTGAAACTTTTTAATAATGAATTGGATCCTTATTTATAACTCTAGCATATATATGTAGGGTTGAAACCCTAGACAATGGAAAATTTGGAATAACCTTGAACATGGACAATGGAATAAAACAAGATTTCTCAATGAGTTTATATATATTGTGTTTTATTTAATGTAATAAGTCTTAATTGGTCTGGTTTTGTATTGAGAAAGAAAATGATGTTGCAAGGACTATACCCTATTGAAAATCTTGTCAAAAAACTAGAATACTAAGAAAATGAATAATTAGAGTGGTTTAAAGGTTGGAGGAGATAATTTATTGATTAAAGGAGTTACCCAATGTTATAAAAAACATAATATATGTTTTTAAATAATTTTAATATGTTACAAATTCAATATATTATATTTGGAAGTGTATTAGCATTTTCAGGATTATTACAATCCTAGACCTACGATTTTAGGAATAAGTTCAAATAACTTAGATTGTAACTATAAAAATCACTTAAAAAATTTTAATCACATTTTTAAAGGCAAAAAATAATATTTAATAGTTTTTTAAGTTATACCATATCGTAGAGTATGGAAATAAGAGACTGTGTGCAAAAAGGGCTAAAGAGACCTAATTAGGTATAAACAAGTGTTAGAATAGGTACCTAGGAGAGGATTTACTAAGTTAAAATTCATGGAGAGATATAAGGAAATATATGTTTTTTATAAAAAAAAATTATTTTTATAATACTCAATAGTAATAGCCTATATAATTAAAAAAAATGGAAAAAGGCTACAAGGAGAATGCAAGAATGAACAAAGTTGCATAAAGGGAATTGAGGAAAGGATGGGTGTCTGATTGGAAATAAAATAAATTATATATGTCCAAGGAATATTTTATAAGGCATGATCATGTAGACAAGAATTAGGGAAGTGCTATTGAGGTGTTTGGACTTTGAGGCTTATACCTTAGAGAATTCTTTGTGTGTGAGATCAATGAAAGGGAGTGAGAAGGTGATGAGATGTATGAAGGACCTAAATGTAATGATATTAATTTTAAGAATCCTATTAAATAGGATCATATAAATATAATAACATCATAACTTAAGAGAGAGTTGACAAAATAGGGAAGATTGAGGACTTGTCAAGCATAAATTATTCATTGCAAGTATTAGAGTTGGGATTAGAGAAAAAAATGAAATAGGTCTCTGCATCATAAAGAAAGGTACATTTTTTCTAGATAATCAAGTTTTAAATAACTATTTTCCACTTCATCTAAAAAATTGACCATTTTCTATCCTCTTTAGCATTTTAGTTTGATGAACTAGTTAAATGGTCATTCAATTTTTGACATTTTGAGCATTGTAGTGTATTCTAATCACCTATTTGGAATGATTATGATTAGTGGATATATATATATATATATATATCAATTAGGTTTGTTTATCTTCTAATTCATACCATATTTTCAACTCAACCTCATATGGGACTTGTTTTAATGTGACATCTAGAAGAGAATTGTTTATGTTGGCCAATTGCCTAGCATGCCATTAAATGAGTTATTATTTAGATAAGGATAATGAATTGAAAATATGGATTAATAGTCTATAAATATGCATAAAAAGTTATTGTCATCTAATCCATTAAGTTTTACCATGTCTCATTCAACTACATTTTTAATTGCTCCCTCTATAACATATTTTCTCATGGACGAGCACAAACAAATTAAATTAGAAACAACTCCCCCAAAATTCAAATTATTTTCACCGATATTTACAATGTATATATTTTGAAATTTAAGAATGAATTTATTTAACATAAAATTTCTTCTTATTTCATAAAAAAATAGATGTTTTATTGGGAAAGCTATCAATGTATTGGGTTGTAGCAAGTTTAAAAAACCATAACATAAATTTACAACATTTTAAGCTTTAATCCAAACATCAAGGGTCCCAATATCTCTTCATGAATTTTATGATCTTATAGCACATGATTTACGAAATCTTGGGCGATGTCATCATCTATGCTAAAACATTGTGTTTGATAATGACATTATTGATTGAAAAAATAGTATTATATTTAGTTCTTGTATAATAGATGGTGTTTTCATTTTCATCACTTTGATTTCTCTTTTATAGCACTATGATCCTCTAATTAACTAAAAATGTAATTAGTATGAACTAGGGGAATGAATGAGTCTTCATTATTTGACAATTGATTTTCTTCCCATTGAACATAATATCCTTTATTCTCAACATATACCAAGGTTTAAAACACATCAACTGAATAAGGAAATTTTATCATTCCATAAAACATTACTTCCACACTGATAATATCAAATCCTCTTCCCACTCCTCTACAATGTTATATACTCCTATGTGGATACACTATATTTTCTACAATCTTGGTGCCTTTTCCAAATTAGTACACATGATCAAGATCCCAAAATGGAAGAGACATTGATGCTATAATTAAAAAAATAAACATGAGATTAAATGATATATTTAAAACTCTATCTGATAAAAAACATTAAACATAAATTATAGAAGAAAAAAATTGTATTATAATTACTAAATGCAATCCAAGTCTCATGTAAGGATATATGTGTTTCTATAAATATTAGTTTGTATATAAAAATAAGAGTAACTTCTGAGAAAGGTGATATTAATATGAAAAAATATAATGTCATCTATTACATCAATGATCTTAGTCTATCATGAAAAGAGTGCGACACTATCATCATTAATTATAGTTACCAAAAAGTAATTTTGAAATAATTTTATAAATTTTGCAATAATATATTTATTGGTAAATTTTATGGGATCCTTTCGTACCCACTCAATTTCAAATGTAAAACATTCAAAAGTTATTTACCAAATTATGGGAATTCAGAATTGACTTATGTGGACAATGTCAACATGATTATAAGTGTTGTCTAGAAATATATAGTAACTATTAAAAAAATACATAAACCAGGGTAAAGATTAAATTACTCTAGTATCATCGAGATTGGAGGTATAATTATTTTAAGGAGTGCAATAATAATCTTTATAGAAGATATAGGATTTTTGAGAGTATATATAGAGGGTGTAAAGACATGAGATTATATCCCATGGGGTAGTTGTTGTTAATGTGGGCCCAGACTACTTGAAGGCAAAAAGGGTGAGTGTGTGACCTAAAATTAATAGGTATGAAAATAAAGGCCCATTATGAAAGGTGTCACTATGGAACTACTAGATATAATGGGTTACATAAAATTTGGCTTAAATTTTGGAGTACGTCATGGCTAATGACTAGTAACCTGAGAATTGTTAACTAGGTATGGAGATACCTAAGAAAATTAGATCATTAAACTATGTATGGTGTATATTTTCATTACATGAATGGGAGGAGTGCCCATAAGATATGTACTTAATATTGGGCACTTGGGGCTATAGGTCTACTTAAATTAGCTAGAACTTTAGGTGTGTTAGGAGAACATGGAGGAATTGAAATCATTGGAGAAAGGGAAACCAAAGGGCTATTCAAAGAAATGGAAATTAATAATACTATAGGAAAGTTTTTCATAATAATTGAAACTAAAACTAATAGTAGAGTGGAATAAATTAGGAAAGTTTGGGCAATAGGGCATTGCATTGCCCTAGGATCCCATGTGAAACTAAGGGTGACACACTTCGCATATGGGAATCATGAGAAAAAGAAGTAATAGGAATTATAATGATGTCCATGGAAAATTAATTATGATCTGTATAAATATGTGGAGTAACAACATATGGTACTTATCTCATAGAGATATGGATGACCAACTCATTTGAAATAGCAGTCTAGGATTTAGGGGAGCTTTGTTGAGACTTAGAACTAATTAAAATATGTAATATTTACCTAATAATAGATGTACTTACATAGGTGACCACTCCATATAAATAAGTGAATGTTGATTGATATGTGTAATTTATTGAATATATCACCTATAAGATGATGCTTTTGAGATTGACACTCATCCTTAATATATCTTATAATGGTTAGGGTGAGTCTCATTTATTTTTCAAGGCTTGTCTACTAGTTTTTTCATCCTCAGATATCCTTTGATTTCAAATTTCTAATCATCTCATCATTAGTATATAGGTTTAGGTGACACTCATCATCAACATGAGGTTCATGATAGTAAGTTAAGTTAAGCCTAACCTCAATTCCTCCACATGTCAATGGATGTTACCATAAGGACCATATTTTATATGCTCATGGAGTGGTAGGTTGAGGTATGATCAATGTGTTTTCATCATTTTAATACTTATATAATCTTGGTTCCCAATGATAATTTACAGGTGTGGATATATTTTTTTCCTCCTATTAAAACATAGACATGCTACACTATTATCTAACTAAATGTCTATTTCCTATTTTGATAATTTATTAAAAACATAATAAGGCACCCTAAGTGGATCACTCATAATATCTTCAACCTTGATTACCATAAAGGTCTAATAATACCAATATTCCCCAATTGGAATGATGGAGGCTCTCATCTCCTTAGATAATCTAGGTAGAATCCTTTTATTAATTTTTAAATAAAATGGGGATATAAGTAGTTGCATATGTATTCAATATATGCCATAAAGTGGTGGATGTATAACTTATAGAGGTCCACATAAAATGAGGAGCCTACATATGTCTAGGGAGGAAAAATAGTGATTTTAAAATCCATTGTGTTACACTAGGCATCAACTAGGTAGGATAACATGTAAAATTTTCCCACAATCACCTAGGGTTAACACCTTGTTTTCATAGAGAATCATGCTCAAGAGAGGAATTTAAGAACTATTGAGATGGATCATGGCATTGGGTGAATTGATCAAATTCAGTAGATGCTTAACAATCATAACCCCCTATGTAAAGTTTCAAATGACATAAAAGTTGATATTGTCATTGTTAACCCAATGATTTGATTATTTGGACTAGTATTATAATACTTCCAACGCATTATGAGACTCAAGACACTACAAAGTGAATTTTTTTTATATGGAATGTTAGGATCAAGAAGATGATAATAGTTATTGTAATACATCATAGAGATGTATTTTATCTAATATTTTAAGTTTAGAGATTGGACAAACTTAGAAAACATCTATATATTTTCAAAAATGTAACCATAATTAAATACCTTAGGTTTAGTGCATGCCTTGTGAATCCCTAACTTTTGTATAATAAAACATTGATGAGTCCAATTTATGACTCATTATATCCATAATTACCTTAGTTACACCTATTTATCTACTATTTTGGATTGATTATTTCATGCATATTAATACTTAAGGTTAATCTAAATTATAAAATAAATAATTATATCTTGTTGGTTTGTGTGAGTCTGAGTTTCTCATTATTGTCACCATTTTCTAACATTTGGCACAATTAGTTCTCCATTTTTGCATATGCATGAAGTATAATAGACTATAAAAAAATACTAATAGTTTTTTTATAGTAAGTTAACCATTAGAATGAGCTTAGATAAATATGTTATCCTAAATTGAATCTCTAGAGTTTACTAGTATAGCTCCATAGTTTATTAGTAGAGATTTGTAGTCTCTCAATAAAGCCCTGGATATTAACAATCAAACTCTAGAGTACTAAAAGCATTCTATGAGTGAACCATGAATCTCCTAAACTTTTATCATAAATCCATAATTACTCCAACACATTCCTAAGATGTTTTTGATGAAACTTCAAATATGCCAAAATCATTAAGAAGGCTATCTCCAGATTATGTCTACACCCACTTTTAGGATTTTTACTTATATTACTCTAGTTTTAGAATATTTGAAATTATACCAATGTATTTGTAAGAATATTTTTGGTTACTTGACCTAATACTATTATATAAAATGATGTAATCAATTGAAGAAAATTATCATGTATTGCCTTACTTTATAACATTCCTTCTTGGAGCATGAGTAGTTGCAACACCTTTTATATTTTAAAAGTTAGTTTGATCATTATTGTGACCTTATTATATTGTTAGTTTGTTAAATATAATCTAGGGTACTTGAAAAATAGTGTAGTAGAATAATGTAACATTTTATACTACTTCTTAGGGATGAGCATGTAAGATATTATTAGTAGTATATGCGTTATTCTAGTTTGTATCTATTTTTATCAATCAGTCAAGATTTTACTAGTTTAATAAGTACTAATTTAATTTCATCCTAATTCAAGGGAGAGAAATGACCCACTCACTTAAGGAAATAATGACTTGTGTGGTAGATATGTTTTCATTTCAGTATTCGTTTAAGATTTAATAAGATTATTTATGTGTAAGTTTGGATTTTTAACTTGTAGGATCATCTTTATTTATGTATGTACTTTTATTTCCCAATTATTCTCCTTATTACTGATTTCATTAATGTGAACATTTCATTAATATGTAAATCCAATTATTCAATCCTTTCTATTAAGTGTGTTTATAATTTCCAAAAGCGTGTTTTTAATTCCAAAAAGTGGCTTTCTCATTCCATCAAGTGTCTTTTCAATTTAGCAATAGAGTGTTTTCATTTTAAAGTAATTAGTTAGATTTAAATTTTACCAAGATAGAATATAAATTTTGAGTATTTTCTCCATCAAAACCCCCCAAAATAACACTATTAGCTAAATCACCATAATACCTTAATGCATATAACCATTGGACATTAGCCCTAGTATGAATGAAATCAACCTTATATTGATTAAATGAAGGTGTAAATGATACCCATCAAACATCATCCTCGAATTTAGTTTCATATTATAAGAAGTCATCAGTGTCCTATGGTATTTTAAATCATCTACTAACTTGAACACATTATTGTAATTCTTGTATCACATGATCCTTTGAATTAATTTTTTACACCTAAATTCTTGAATTATCTTAGGCTTTAAGGGTGAATTTACCATTATTTACCCTAATCTAAGTCCTACTTTGAATTGATTACTTTTTTAATGTGTTGTAAAAATGTAGTATTATAATTTATTTTGAAATCTCTTAGCACTAAGGGCTTCAATAATTTTAAATTTTTAAAATGGTAGCTAGTAATTCTAATTATATGGGACATTATGTTCTTAGAATTTAATATTACAGTAATGGTGATGAAGGCTCACATCATGTGAATAACTATGATTTGATCAAGTTTTTAAAAAATAAAATCCTTAATATTTTAATTATCTTCTATTTAGCATTTAAATTATATTTTATCTAAAAAAACCATTTTGATCATGTATCCTAGCTAGGTAGCAAGCTCTAACTCTTATAAATATAATGAGGTAGGTTCCCTATTAAGCTTTTTAATATTTAGATTGTGGGGAATGCAAAATAAATAAACCCTTTTGGCACTTAGGGATTATATAGATAGTGTCAAGTGTTACTCAAGATGTTTTGGAGGAAAAGTATAAGGTCTTTGGGTACATGGTCATAAACATCACTAATTATGGGTATATAAATGGGGTATGTGGCTTGCCATAGTTCATAGAGGCTTCTTGGGATGTAATTTTTTGACATATAAAGTGGTGTGTAGATTTAATTTGTAATTTTATGATTGGTTGATAAGTCCAGAGCTAGTATAGTCATTTAACAACTATTGGGCCTCAAGAGTATGGCAAGGCACATGGATCTTGTTAATTAGCTAAAATTTGTTAGACTATATATAAAATCTAACATTATTAATATGTAGAGGAAATGAATTTTTTTAAATTATACAAAAACCTCATTAAAATAAAATACATACTTGCCATCCATGAGATCTAAGAGGCAATCAATGGAAGTCTAGGATTGTACCCTAGGATTCTAGGAAATACAAAACCTACCACATCAGCCAAAACTTATTTGAAATAAAAATTAGTATATTAAAATACTAAGTATAAATTATTTTAAAGGCACTAAGATAATAATTTTTATAATAATTATGGAAACCTACCAAAAAAGATATAATCATAAATTAGATAGAGGAAATAACATATTTTGAGAAGAATACATAGATTCACCCTTGATTGAGTGGCATCTCTTAGGAACAATCCTAATTTCATAAATATTAAAAAAAATTATAAGCGTTTGATTTTAATTTTTCTTCAAAAATTTATTGGGGCAAAATGGTGTTCACTTTTATTCCTATAAAAGGGACATGTTGGTTAAAATATTTATCAATTAAGCCCATTTTTCAAAATTTTATAAGGATAGGCATGTGCCCATTTTTCACAAGAAAATAGTGTTGGATTATTTTTAAGAGACTAATAGTATAATGGGAAAAATGATGCACAATCACATGACATGGGATATGAAGTTACGTAATTTAAATCTAAATGGATAGATTGATGTATTATATCATGTTACATTAGATCATTCAAAATATAATACTAAGTGTATGTATAATAGATGATAATAATGGATAAAATCATTTATATACATATGAATAAGTTTAGATACATTGAAATATCCTAATAGTCATGTCATTTTCGATGTCTCTATGTGTTTGTGTTTCTTTTCAGGATGCCATGGAACATATATGATTTTTTAGTTATCATCTATGTATGTTTGGTGTCGTAGTATGAAATATCAACTTCCATAGGTTATTATTTACATAACTATTTTTCATGAGTAATCCCACCAAAAATTATCAATTAAACCCATTATACTCAATTTAAAAATATTTTATGTCATATATATTAGTCTCTTATAAAGAATCCAACATTCCCATTCCACACAAGATATTAAGAATTGACTTAATCAATAATATTATTAATATCATGTGTTACATAATGGGAATGTGCCCATTATACACAAGATAATAATATTGGCTTATTTTTAAGAGGCCAATATTTTGATCTTAATGTAATGTATAATGTGTAGCTACAAAATCTAAATAACATCAAATATATTTATCTTAAGTAGAATGGGATTAATTTTTGGTAGGATTCTTTATCATCTAAAGGACCAAACCATAGACACTGTAGATTTGATTATGTTACCTTAGTATCATGACACTTCCCTAGGTTGACAAAATATATGATTCCATTAACTATATGTTATGGTAGGAAATTATGCCTTGTAAAAACAAAGGACAACTAGATTAGAGAAAGGGCATTTCTCAAACTAACATGACCAATGAGTTTTTTTATATTTAATTGATATTTATACCACAAAATTTTAATAAAATAGCATAAAAATAAGAGATAAGATACATATATGAACTATAATAGGTTATATATAAAAATAATCCATGTAATTTCTTAAGGTAGTATAGTGTAATTAGATATATAAAACATTGTATTCAGCATTTAAGATATATATAGGGAAAGAGAAGTTAGAGTAATAATTATTATGTATTATGTATTATATGATTTAATATGAATATAATCACTACTTATTATCATTTAATGTTATGGATTCTAATCAATACTAACCCTTGAATCACATTAGTCTAAATAAAGTTAACTTTTATAAACATAAGCTATATATAGCCAATAATTTTAAATTTTGTGTCCATATTTGGTGGCATGCATGGAATTTAGTTGAATAATGACTAGGGGAAATATCATTTAGATTTTTAGAACCATACATCAATATAAATAGAATTATGGTGTGAAAAAACACCAAAAATAAATTCACACAAAAATTAAAATGATAGGTGAAACATTACTAAATATAAAAGCATTATTTTTTTGACCGTAGGAAGAATAATTATAGGTTATCTTTGCACAATTTTCATGGCCTTATATATTTTTTCAAGAGAAGCATAATTCTCACATTCACATTAAATATCCCACTCAAATAATTTTTGAAAATATTGAGTCTCTCCAACAACTTGATACACCCATAACTCAAGTTATTGATTACTGGTTTAATACTACCATTGAATCATTCATCATAGTTTATGATATATAAGTTTGGAAGATATTTAACATGAATAAATAAGAATTTGTTGAAGGGAAAGTGAAATGTTTCTTTAACAATGTACCTCTCCTCATGTTCAAGTAGTTTATGGATTGAGGGATAATAAAATAAGGTAAGCTTTTCCTTTAGGGGACAAACACCTTAGGGATGGTGTTGGGGAAGAAGTCAGATCCTCAAATGATGTGACCACTCTAAATATTGAGACTAAATGATTGGGTGAAGTTAAATAAGATGTATGGAATTGGGAAAGTAAGTATCAAGTAAAAGTAAGTTAATGAAGGAGAAGAAGATTGCAATAAAAGGATAAATTAAAGGTAGTTAATATAAAATGGTGAATAAAGAGATGAATAATCAAATGAAGGATGATAAAATTCAATCATAAAATAATAATAAAATACATAATAAAAAATAAATAAATAAAAATTATGAATAAGCAAGATGGTAGATAAAATTTATCTCGCCTCTACCAATGAAAACCCTAATATTAAAAATATTAATATTATATCTTTGCCACAAACTAATGAGTTAGTATTCACACAATGGGAAGCTGTAGATGAAAATAATGAAATAAATATAAAATAATTATTATTATATACTGCATTATAAAAAATTAATGAAAGACATGCATCAAGGATTAACAAATTTAGTTTCATTATTGAGAACACCCAAACTATTTAAAACCTTGGGTACGGAAGACCAACTAGTCATGAGTAGTTTAGCCCATATTGAGAAAGGACTAGATAATAGTGGAAAAATAAGTAAAGAGAATATGATTAATATAGGATATGTTAATTATATAATATAACCAAGGGCAAAAAAACTATTAATATAAAGAAGTTTGACAGTAGTTACTCAATAAGAAGTTTTAGAGATAATATATAAGAAGAAATATATGTGGAATGAAGTGTGAAATTTATGAGAAATATTATTATAATATAATAATTAATATTCATACTATAAAAAATACAACATATATATAATGAGGAAGACAAATGAGGATTAGTTAATGAAAACATTGGATGATAAGTTCAATTATAGATAGAATATGTTTAATAAGAGATTTTAAGTGATGCAACTAAGCCCCCCCCCCCCTCCCCAATCCAAAATGAAATATGCCCCAAGAGAAAATTAACCCTTGGGACAAACAAAAATCCCTCATGTCTCTTGAAAATAGATTCATACATACATACTTTAGACAAAGAGATATATTTATTGGTGAAGAACTAGCAAATTGATACAAAAGTCATAAGGAATTTATTGAAAAAATAATGAATTTATAAGTAACCAAATGAAATTATTAAGAAGAATATATTTCAAAATATAAGTGATAAAAAAAAAATTCATAGCAAAAATATGGTTGGATAATGAAAAAATAAATAAATAAAATAGTACTACTTCAGTAAGTACATAAGGCAATGAGATGAACTAAGGTAGTAATCCTGGTAGTAGAATTCCTAACCAACTTAAGAACACTAAAATGGCACAAATTTAGATGAATTTACCACTATTTCGTAAAGACACAAATGATGTAAAATAATATTTGTTCCTATTGAACTCGTATTAGAGGAGTCATAATAGTATTGATGAAAAAGTGATGTAATTTGATTTTATTAGAAAATTAAGAGATGACACACTTAAATGGTACATGAAGAGTTACTCTATACATGCCAATACATGGTTTAATGTCTAAAAATATTTTAACGGTGATTTTTTATATTCATATATATCGATGAAAAGTGTCAATAAGATGAGAAAGTTAATAGAAAAGAAAAAATAAATTGCTAAATATTATGATCAATGGTTTGAATACATAGTGCATAAATTAGAAGATCCTCTAAATGAATAAAAAATAATATAATTGTTTATATATAGATTAATCTCATGACTTAGATCCAATATAGATGGGAAAATATTTATCACATTTATGGAAACATTAGAAATGGCATCGTAGTTACAAGCTCAGTTCTAGAGATCAGATATAGATATTCATTAAGAGACAATGTCAATATATTTTAGTTGGAGATAGAAAACTTGAGATTAAAAAAGGAGATAAAAATGAAGTCGGGTTACTATAGGACACCTTACTATAAGAATACACCAATGTGGGTAATAATGTAGTGCAAAATTTATTGTGTAGAAGAATATTCTAGGATAGAATGCACTCACAATGATATGCAAAAGAGAGTAGTGGAAATACAATCATCACAACTACTAATAGGAATGATTCCACTAATTCAAAAATATATATATGGTGATAGGATTTAATATATAATCTTATGAGTATATGATGGACATCCAAAACACTTATTTCCCATGTTGGAAGTGGGCTCACCTATGAATAAAGTAATGTTATACATAAATTTTGGATCACTTAATCACTATAATCAAAACTTCCCTACTATATTTAAAATCATAGATGTAAAATACACTAATCAAATAATTAAAAAAAAAAAAAAATTATTATAAATGTATCTATGATAACTACCCATGAACAATGTTATTATACCATAACCTAGTCAATAATATAAATCACCTCCTATAATTCTAAAATTTCAATCTCAAAATACCCAACCGTAATTCTATAATAGAGAACAAGGAGGGTATAGAATAGGTCGCCAAGCTAGATATATAGGAGGATACCATAGAAGGGTAAGTTACCAAAGGGGAGAGGATACTATCACAATGATAAATAATTTTATAATCAAGAGAGAACCCCACTAACTTTATACAAATATGGAATGTTGGGAACATTTATATAAACTATAATTAATAACCCTAGATAGAGTGTGGGCTATACAACCAAAAAGGAAAAAATGACTTAGTTTCTTGTCCTAAATAAACACAATTGTATCAAAATGGTTGAAAAAAACTTAAGAAATGGTATAATACCCCCAAAAAAGGGGCTAACAACTTAATAAAAATGACAAAAGTGCAAGATATGAAAGGGAATTACAATGAAGATCACCATGGGAAATAAGAAGAGATAAAATATAAGAGGTAAGTTCATCACACATAATAAAAATGTTAGAACAAATTAGACAATTTCAATAAATGATAAGAGAATAAAAAGAGAGGCAATATAAGAAGGATATATATATTATTGATAATGACTAATAACTGAGAGTAGAATCAACCACAAAAAGTGGAATGATGATTGGTAAAAGTAAACAAGTATCTACCAAATCTAATATAGAATACATAGATGTGGAAGGTGAAAAACCTAATATCTATGAGCATGATCAAATTGTAGATAAAAAATAGAAAATAAAAAAATATATGATAAAGATTATCTTAAGCTAACCTACTTAGATGAAAATGAGCCTAGGGATCTCAAAAAAATAATGAAATTGATAAAGGAACAAGACCTATTAACTGAAATCACTCAAATTTTTAAGCATTTGATCAAGAAAAAAAATAACATCAAGTATAAAGAGTGGAGAAAAACCAAAGTAAACATACAAATAATGTATTCAAAACAAAACATAAGTGTAAAAATACTACAATTTTATTAAATTTTAAAATTAATGGTTAGGAAATAAATAAAACACTCATAAACCATGGTGTAGATACAAATGTGGTACTACAAAGCACAGGGATATATTCTAGAAATCATAATTACATGAAGTGGAATATGAAATTATAATGGTTGATGGTAATCTACACTCCCTAACTATAAATTTTGACAAAGTTATAGTTTATTTTATAGAGATAAAGAATACGGTAGATTTTGAGGTAATTGATATGTTTGATACCAAATATCTAGCATTGTTGAATCTAGAATGGTTTTTGGACTATAATGGGTCATTAAATTCTCAATAGGAATAAATCACATTTTAAATAAAATGATTGGTAGTCCATTTTTCATTGTAGGTGGGAATGGTAGTGGCATGGCTAGAATAACTATGGATAAAAAATGAGGATAGTGAATTTTATGACCTCACTAACATGTATACTCTTAATAAAATTATAAAAACAAAAGATGACACTCAACCCAATGATAAAAATAAACTTGTAGTAGAATAAGAAAAAGGAGAGACACCCTCAAGGGATGAAATTGAATATTTTATGTACTATGGGCTAGAAACCACAATTCAATAATTATGTTGTATAATGAGAACACCATACAAATGAACTATTGATACCACACTAGAAAATCCATTACTGTAGAGAGGAAAATTTCACCACATATAATGAGCTTTGCATAAAAATTGCCAAAATTTACTATCATTTTGATAGTCAATGACTATTTACAATAGATGGTGAGAGTATTTATTCAATAAGAAATAAGGATGAAATCCATTGATGATAAACTAATTATTACTACCATGTTATGGTGGTATACCCATAAACCAACCATACACACCTAAAAAATGTTGTACACACTAGTCAAGACAAGTTTTGTAAAATTAGAGAGCTATTTTTTATAGATCATAAGTTATACAGGAAAAACCAACCGAATAATACATATTGACACATATGAAAAGGTATGGATATTAAGATAGGAAACATAAAGACACCTATAGGCACAATTATTTTATTAGACATTATATTCATTTAAAAAACATGATACCTACATCCAGATATGTAGAAAGGAACTAGTAGATGGGAGAACCTAAAAATGTATTTTTATATAACTTTAAATTTTTGGATCCAAGTACTAGATTTTACATAACACTAAAAAAAGAATAAAATTATTATTTATCTAAGGCTCTATCGTAAAGAAATAATATTCCAGATTAAAAACAAAATAAAAAAGTTTATGACATAAGGATGATTGGGAGTAGATTGACAAAATTTTAAAAGAATTTCCAAAGACATTATAAAATATATAAAACATAAAATAAATTAAACACATGCCTTAGTACCAAAAATTTACAAAAAAAATAAGAGAATGCTGAAGAAAAGTCATTTAAAATAATATTAGACATTGAGGAAGGAGAAAGGCAACTCCATGACACTTTGGAAGACAAAACATAGTACTACTATCAACCTCTAACACTTAGAGATGAAAATATAGCCATAAAAAGAAATCTCAAAATGGTAAAAGTAGGTAACTACTAGGCAGAAGAAGATGTGAAGAAGATACTAGTGTTACTAAGGAGATTTGACGATTTATTCCTAGGAAAATTAACTAAACTCAAAGAAATAAAATAATATGTGGGTACTATGAAAAAAATTTGAAAGAGACATTAAACCATTGTGGACATAACCATACAAAATGAATCATAATGTCAAAGAAAAAGTCAAGATTAAACTGGATAAAATGATAGATGGTAGAATCATAATTCTTATAGAAGATACTAAATGGATAAGTCCCATGGTGATTCAAAATAATAAAATTGGTGAGATATGCATATGTCTTGACTATATATAATTGAATAAGTCACATTAACATCATCCCATAATAACACCATTTATTGAAGAAATATTTGAGAGTGTTGTTGGAAGAGGAATCTATTCCTTAACTGATGGATTATGAAGATACCATTAGGTCAAAATATTGCTAAAGGATATATAAAAAATTACATTTGTTGAAAAATGGGGATCCTTTATTTATAAACTGATGCCTTTTGGATTTAAGGATTCACTAGTTGTGTTTAGACACATAATGGTGAATGAGTTTAAGTATTTCATACATGATCTTGATTATTAGATGGTATATGGGTTAATCATAAATTATGTTTAGGCACTTCAAATGATGTTTCAAAGATGTAGGTAATTGAATATTTATCTAAATCTTAATAAATGCATATTTTTTACACCTTTTGGTACTTTATTGAGACACATAATATTTAAATAAGGGTTGGTGGTAGATACACTTAAAACTACCATAATCATAAACCCACCAACACTAGAAACATATAAGAAAGTTAGAAATATCTTATGATTTACCAGATATCACCATAGGTTCATAATAATTTACACATATATAAGTGTACCTATTGTCACTCAATTTTTCAGCCTTGGAGAGGTAGTTTAAGCATCCTCCAAATTGAGTGGAACATTAGATTACCTCTAGATTAAAGGGATAGATCCCTATATATGTTCATTATAACTCATCACTTATACTACTTGCTTGATTTGAATGAAAAGGGAAAGAGAGAACATAAAATAAATGTAATATACTGATGTGATGTACCAGTTTGACCTAAACAATACTACAATTAACTTTAACTATGAAATATAACTCACAAGACTAGCTTCAACATGCAAAGTTTACTTAACATAAGTATTTAAAACATGAAGGTGACACATAATGCACTTCTAAATGTGAATTAACAAGAGGTATGATTTTATACATTAATGCTATTACTTACACTTGTATATATACAAATACACTAACTACACTCCATAAGACCTATTAGAGAGTAGACTACTTACACAAAACATGAAAGAGTAAAGTGAACCCAATGATAAATGATTATAATTTATCATTCAACTATGTACTACTTCACACACTTATAAAATAAGTTATGAAATAAAAAATATATTTAAAATATTTTATTCAAAGGCATAGATATTATTCAAACTAGCAAGGATTCACCATACTAGATGTGGATTCTATAAACTTAACCAAAAGTAATTGCTTATATATATAATGGTTGAGAGAGAGAGAGAGAGAGAGAGAGAGAGAGAGAGAGAGAGAGAGAGAGAGAGAGAGAGATGGTAAAATAATATTTAAAAGTATACATGAGAGATACAATAAGAAGGGGAGTTATAATATATTATAAACATACCTCCAAGTCCATGTTTCTCACTCCTAAATCATCTCTAACCTTTTAAGCAACATGGGGATTAAAAATTATCTTGACACCTTGATTGGCTCCTAGAAAACTTCCATTAATTTAATGAATAGAGTGAAAAGGGACATTAAAACATTAATTATTCATCATATTATCTTATTACACTCATTATACATGTACCATGCCTTAAGAAACTCCTCTAATTTGACATTCTATCATTATGGTGCATAGGTGTCTTGAAACTCTTCATTTCTCACACCTAGTTTGGTCCAAGTGGCCCAAAAATAAAGTGAATATTCTTAAAATAATAAAATATTCACTAATGGTCTTAAAATATTTTATAATTCCGGAAACACACCATTTTTTCTTGTAAAAACTCTAGAGAACTTGTTTTGCTCCTTAAGCCTTTACTAGGCCTAATTTCCTTGCATCCCTAAAAACTTGTAAACCTCCTTGTGTAGGGAGTTTTATGGATGATATTGAAAAAATTATTTAATATTATAATACCAATTATGTATGTATATATCCATGTAAAATATCATCCCCTTACTCTGAGGGGAAGTCTATCTTTTCTACCTTTCTCTCTCTTAAATTAGGCCTCCTTTCTTATGACCCTATTTTCTTTGTCCAAACATCTACCACACATGTGAAATAAAAAATTAATGTGATTAGATTTAAATATTCCATTATAAACCTCCACGTAAATTTTGGATTCCTAATACCCTATGGAAGTATGTAAAGTAGGAAATGGAAAAGTCACATAGTCTCATTTTGAGATTGTTTGATATTATCTTAGAAAATGGGGCTAGTTTGATCATATCCAAAATATCCTAAGAATTTTTTTGTACTTTAATAGATATAAAAACTTCCAAATTACTTTATCATATTATTATGAATCTCTCCCCTTCTCATAATACCTACAAAACACCAAAAAATACTAAAATAGGGCATTTGTGGAAATTTATACAGGTGACATCAGCATCTAAGTGCATTTTAAATACCTCCTTATAGTACTAAATATAATAAAATATGTTTTAAGATTAAACTATGTCTTTGTATGTGCATTTGTGTTTTTTTTCCATGACTGGTCATTTTTAGGGTTTAAGAGAGGTTTAAGACTTGTTTTGGGTCTTAACGATTGTTCATAAAGAAAATATAATTAATTGAACTCCTTAATATTTTAAAACATTGTTTATATACACCTTTAACTATAAAAAAAGGTTTAGTCTCCAATGAAAAGTGTGAGCTATGGTATGAACATCTGAAGTTGTTCCTTGAGTGGCATGCTTAGTGTTTATTGAGCTTGAGATAGGTCAAATATGAGTTTTGAGTCTCAAATCTCAATTCTAATTCTAGTAATAATTCATAAAAAAAATTTAAAAAAAAAAACTCCACATGATTCTACATGATTTGATAGTGGTCACTCCTTTGTATGCTCATGGTGTAGTAATTAGGGGTTTTGGGGTTTAAGTCCTACCTCTTTCTTGCTATCCCTCAAGGTATTTTGAGTTAAATCATGAAGTTTTTTGGCACCTTGAGGTGTACAGAGATAATTTTTATGTTTTAAGTTGGCTCAATATCCCCACATGATGTCTAGAAACTTATTAAATGCTTTGAGTCCAAAAATCTCTCTTAGTCTCATGGTTTCCCCTTACCAAAGGAGTGGCCCAAGTCTAAGACAGAATAGTGAACATGTAAACTATTGGTTTGGCCTTAAAATTATTAAAAATGTATTAATAAACTCATAAATTTTTTTTTTAAAAATAAATACTCAAGGTGTGGTCATACCTATAGGAGCCTTAAAACATCAATTTCTTAAGACTAGTTATAGCATAGTTGTTTTGTGTGTGTGTGTGTGTGTGTGTGTGTGTGTGTGTGTGTGTGTGTGTGTGTGTGTGTGTGTGTGTGTGTGTGTGTGTGTGTGTGTGTGTGTGTGTGTGTGTGTGTGTGTGTGTGTGTGTGTGTGTGTGTGTGTGTGTGTGTGTGTGTGTGTGTGTGTGTGTGTGTGTGTGTGTGTGTGTGTGTGTGTGTGTGTGTGTGTGTGTGTGTGTGTGTGTGTGTGTGTGTGTGTGTGTGTGTGTGTGTGTGTGTGTGTGTGTGTGTGTGTGTGTGTGTGTGTGTGTGTGTGTGTGTGTGTGTGTGTGTGTGTGTGTGTGTGTGTTTGTGTGTGTGTGTGTGTGTGTACACACGTGCATGTGTGTGTGTGTGTGTGTGTGTGTTTGAATTATTATATGGGGAAGAGAAACTCAGTTTTGTCACTCTTCCTCAATTATATTTTTATTTAGTACTAATATTATGACCTTTTATTTAATTATAAGGTAGACCTTAGATTCCTCTATATCTTCTATGTTCTTCCCTTTAGGTTTAGGACCAACCTATATCATGTAGTCTGTAGGTACTACAAACCACCTTGAATTTACTCTATCTATTTAAATATTCTCACCATTATCATTCTAATCTATTACATAGGTTTTTGAACCTAGATATAGTCTTAATTGGGATCTCAACCTCTCTCAACACCTTAATATTCCTTATTTAGGTTTAGAACTAGCCCATCTTGACCTACAATCTTTGTATGGCCTTTATAGTGTCATGAATTTGTTATGTGTTTAGACTCTATCCTTACATTAATATCCATCCTAATGGTTCATGAAATTTTTAATAGTATTTAATGGGTCCAAAAAACTTCCAAACACTACTCTTCTTCCTCTCTTTAATGGAATTAAAACCATCTATCTAGTTAGCCACTTATATATGCTCATTAGGGCTATTAATTGTGTGTAAGGTTTAGGACACCCTTCATACTAATAATATCTTCAAAACTCTTTAAATTTATTAAATTATTAAATGGGTTCAAAATCCAATAAAATATTCTCCTTTTAATGTGTCAATTCACTTCAATCTTGTTCCATCTGTACAACAATACTATATAGACCTGTAGGAGATAGTTAAGCTATCAATTCAATCTCATTGTCATATTTGATTGTGTCTTAGTATCTCTTCAATAGTTAGTGTCATGTGTTTATCTCTCAATTATGTTTCAAACTCTCTCATACATGCTTTGCCCTTTACTTGAGGCTTAGAACTAGCTTATCTCACTAGCAACCTATAGGTGCTTAGTTGGTCACTTGATTGTGTTAGGTGTCTGAGTTTTCATCTACTACATATCATATTTTAAATATAATTTGACCTATTTGGAGTCCTAAAACTTGTATATAGTCTTCATTTAGGTTCATAGTAACTCTCACACACATCCATACCTCTTTACCCAGGCCTAAGACCATTTTATCTTCCTTGAGTTTATAACTTATAGGTGACTCTTTTAGGGTGATGAATATGTTTTATGTTTGTTTCACCCTCTCATCATTAAATCTTATTGGCTTTGAACATTTCCTAAATTTATAATTATGTTCAAACCATTTATCATATATGTTATACCTCTCTTTTATGTCTATGAATGAAACTGAACCTGTAAGCCACCTGTAGGTGATGTTTAAAACACTTAATTGCATACCTTGTGATAGTCACTTGGAAACTAGTCTTATCATTATCCTTAATGCATGAATATATTAACCAAAGTAATTAATTATCTTATCAATATAGTGTATAAAAATTCCTTGATGACATTTACTAACCATTTTATACTTTCTTCTACTTTTATATAAGGTATTGTAGGTAATCTTTCAAAAATCAACTCAATTTCCTACTTGACTTTCTTGACTACTCAAATGACCTAGTTGCTTCAATGGATCATAACACCCTTTTTTTTCACTAAGGTTAGGATCCCCAGGTTTAAGACTTTTTTTTGACTTTATTTGTGTTGGAAATATTTGGACTTTGGTTATAAATAAAGAACTATAGGCTTAGGGCCTGTAGGTGACTATTAGAGTGTGTAGGATGTAAGGATCCACTTTCTCAATTTCTTGAGTCTCTTTAAAAAATGTCAAAATAATACAACTCCTTATGTGATTTCCTTATCACTTCTTTATTACTACATAGCATCTAACAACATCATATCATGTTTAATTCACTTGACTGGTCTTTGTACACACTACAAGTACAGTCAATCCATGTATATGTTCTATGCATTGAAGATTAGAGCCTATAGTCAATTGGAATCACTTATGTGAAGTAAATAGGGACATAAAGATAATGAAGTAATGAAGATATATGGAAATCCTTTTCCCTATCTCACAAATTCTTCTATTTACTTATATAATATGTACAACATGCAATTGAAAGAAACAACTATGATCTCTCATTTGAATGTGCATTAAAAAACCATCTTGAACTTATCATGATTCCAATAGTAAAATTTGGTCTCAATAAATTCACACTATTATATATTTCTAGTTTTTGAGCCAAAATGGTAGTCAAACCTCTAGTAGACTTTCTAAACATAGACTATGTTTCATAGAGCAAACACACTTGAAGAGAATAGATAGAAACACATCTTCAAACAAAATAAATTAAATCCATAAAAATAATTGATATTCCATGATTAATTAAGCATTATAAAACATCTGAGAATGACCACAATCAATACAAAATAGAGATTTGTAATAGAATTCACTGAAATAGTATGTACACTAAGACATTCTTACTTCAAGTGAAAACATTTCATGAAGATGATTAAATTGATGAAACACCATGAAAATGATATAAAAGACCTATAAAAACCACCTTAAAATTCATTCCTCTCCATTTATTTATTAGTTTGATAAATAGGAGAAGAATATACCACTCTCAGATGGATATGCCATAGTGACTTGCTATCACTATTAATGACTGTTCATAAATAAGAGGCCACCAATATGAAATCCAATGCCATTGATTTAATTCTTACTAGGACCCATGATAATGACCAAAATTTCATCTCCTAACTTTCTCTCTCTTGGTTGTAATATTTAATGTAAATTTGCCTTCTTAAGATTAGGAATGAAATAATGGAGGATAGAAGGTGTCTGGAGTGTCAATTTGACCTAAAAGTTGTTTTAGAGATGGAAAATAACTTCATAGATCTCAAGTGACACTTTTAATATATTTTCAATTGAAAATTAATCTTGCAAGGTCATATAGGAGTTTGTAAAGTGTCCTTTTACCAAGATTAGGAATTGAAATGTAGATTCTATTAGAATATGGCTATTCCTAAACCATATCTAACCTTTTTCTAATATTAGGGTAATTTGGAATATTTTTTGAATGTTATCTAATTGTAATGGCACGTCCAACTCTTCCACTTCAATAAAAATGTTGCAAAAATGTGATTTTTCGAATATAAGAGTCAAATAAAAGGTAGAGCATGATAATATGACATTAAAGACATATAAAATAACCTTTTATAATGACCGTATACTATATTATAACTTTGACCATGTTTGACCATTCCAAGACCTTGTGATTGACCATAAGACTAGACAAGGGAAACTAAGACCAGAACTTGGACAATGCTTGACAAGGGTAAATATGACTACATGAGAATATTTAAGACCAATTGAGACCATGAAAAACATTAGACACCTATATGAAGTTTCAACCTATAAGGGGTGACCAATTTTGACATGAGGTCAAAATTTGGTCAACAATACCCATAAAAGAATTATTGAAGAAATATCATAACCAACTGCTCGATTAGTCAAGATAATATGAGGAGTCATTTGATACATTGAAGAATAATATTATGGATACATGAATTTTAGTATTAATATATTTTAAAATTTCATTCAATGTACATGTTGATGCCTCTAGAATTTTACTAGGAACAATGTTAGAACAATCATGCCAAAATATAGATTATACAATTTCATTTGGCAGTATAAAATTGGCAAGAGCTAAAAGGAATTACTCCACTATATGAAGGGAAGAACTCACTATGGTTTAATTGGTATAAAATATTTGGGATTACATATTGGAATCTCCTTTAATTTTATTTAAAAACCATGAGACACTTAATTACTTGATAAATAGACCAATGGTACAAGGAAAAATCTACCACTAGGTTATATTATTTCAAGAATTATAATTTTAAAATAATGTTAAAACCTATAAAATAAAACAATGGACTTGATTATTGTAATCATCTAAAAGTGATATTTGGATGATAAGAGTGTTACTCGATATAGTCTATTCATAGCTTATCCCTAGACCTATTTTAGAGCCTTTAACATACTTTTCTAGCCATTTTACAAACCATATACATATTTTGTCAACCCAAACATAGTCCTAAGACATTATTCCCAAATCCCAACTTAGTGTGTCCAATAGTCTACCAGGTTGACATTAGCACCACATTAAGGACACTACATCCTAAGTACATTTTATGGCATGTGTAGATAATAAAATAGTGTGTAGATATCTATGGCTTGTGTAGATAATAAAATGTACTTAGGATGTACTACATTAGGCCTTATCCCTCCTTAGTGTATTGGTATATAGGAAACTCTCTTCAAAGTGTAATATTGAGGATGTCTAATCCATCCTACTAAGGAATACACATTTTTATCTCATGCCATAATTTCAAGGAGGATTATGGCTTGCATAGCAAATCAGATCTTCTAAGAAAAATACATAGTTCCAGATTTCATGTTCACAAGAATAAGACCTAGAAATATAAGTGTAGGTGCTCCCAAGAAATAATAATAGTGTTATAAAGAGGAAACTATAGTAGTATGGTGTTACTTTATAGGTGGGGTGCTACTATCTAGTGAACAATCAGATCATGAGATCATATTGATGACACTCAAACCTATTTAGAACCCAATTTTCATAACCCAGATCATCTATGATAGTCACTTTCCAAATAAGTCTCTATTTATGCATATTTATTACTATTTTTATAAATTCAAAAGGGAGTCAAAATCCATAACAAATCATTGCTTAACTATTACATATTATTTAACTAATTTAGACATCTCAGCCCTTTAATCTAGCTTAGGAATTACTTATGTAAAACCCTAAAAAGTTAAATCATTTAGTGAACTAGACTTACTTCAAATATCACCTAAAATGTGAAATAAATTAGCTCTACATACTTTTGTTTTTTTTAAAATATAACCTAGTTAATTAAATCAATTTCATATTAGGGTTTCAATTTATTTGAATATAATTTCAATTATTACAAATAAACCCTAGATTCAAAAAACCCTAACTGTAGATCATCCTAGGGTTCACATTTCCAACAATTACTCGGTCTAAATTTATAGATTACTACCATGATTATCATGATGGAACCCATATTTCACTTCATGGTATAAAATTTGGTACTTTTCTAATCATGTTTATTACCACCTATTTATAGAAAGGTACACATGTATGTTACTCTTATCATGGATTTGGCTTGAGCTAAGATTGTTTTACATATTGTTCCTACATCATGTGAGCCCCATTTTTCTGATCTTTGTTATATTTATTAAATTGAGTTATCTCTAGTTACTATTAGATGATAAAAGAATCTTTTTATTCTACCTCCACATAGACCACTTGATTAGCTACACTCCTATTTCACATCTACTACTTACCCTTAATAAATAGTTCATCCTATGGTTTGATTTGTCACTAGGTAGAATAGGGTGCTCCCTCAGACTATATATGAGTAGCATAAGCCTACCATCCCTCCTCATCCCCAAAACACTATAATGAGACCTAAAGATCAACAAAGAGAATTTTATATAGTGGATTAGTTTAGAAATACACTAGCCAAAATATCTATAATAGAATTACTTCAAAAAGAAATAATATTCAAAGATATTATATTTCAAATAGTTGATCATACATATGTGCCTCATGATATTGATCAATTATATTTTGATTCTATCATGAATACTATCAGGGATATGGAGGATATGATATATTTTTCCAATGAGGATTTGCCTTTTCAATCAACGATTGATTAAAATTTTCCACTTTTTATTCAAGCTCAAATCAGTAACACAATTATTAAATAATTTCTCATTGATAATGGCTCAAGATCCAATATATGTAGCATCACTATTTACAAACCATGGGGGTTGATATAAAATCTATTCAAAATACATACAAGAATATTTGAGGGTCTAATGACATTCTAAGATAGACACTAGGATCAATCACATTAGACATTATAGTGGGACTAAAAACATTATCTACACACTTTCAAGTGATGATAAACCATTTACATTATAATTTACTAATCAAGAGAACTCAGATACATGTTATGGAGGTTGTACCTTCTACTCTTAATTGATGTGTCTATTTTTTGCATGATGTATACCTATACACATGTCCAGTAGATAACCAACCATTTAGATATTTTAGATTCATTGAACCTCCTACATTAAGTAAATTATTAGATGGGACACCTCATGTTATCATTGAACTCCTAACTCAAAGGATTCCCATTGAGAATATGCATACATATAAGTAGGTGAGTCTAGTAAGACTATTCATATACCACCTTCAAATATTTCTACATCATAGTTACTCTCACTAATTATATATCAATAAACTCTCCCAACACACTTACCTTCACCGTTGATAGAGAAGTAACCTCTCATATTACAAACATCCACACCTATGATAGATATATTTTCAAATTTGTGCTTTTCCTAATGTCATGTTAAGTATATTTTTATATTTTCACAAGCAATATATATCTATAAATATAGTAATATTTACCTCTATTCACTAGATGAAAAATAAATGCCAAATCTTATCCAAACAAGAAACAAGTTGACAAAAATTAAGGTATTTTATCCCTAGTTTTCCACACTTTTACATACTAACGTCTATAATAACCATAAGCTCAAATTTCAAAGATTTCAAATCTTAAGAACACTTAATCCATCCAAGTCCATTCTTATTCTAGCATTCACTTACACTTGCACCAATCACTAGGTGGGATAACTACATAGGGCTTGATCCCTATTTAGAGTATTGGTATGTAGGTAATTCTGTTCATAGTGGGGTGTTGAGGATGTATAGACTATCTTACTAATCATCACACATTTTTAACTCATGCCATACTTATAAATAAGATTAGGTTTTTTACACTAAATGAGGTCTTTTAGGTATAATAAAAAATTCCAAATTATATACATGAAAGAAAAGTACAAAGAAACACAGGTGCATATGCTCCTATAAAAATAGGAATAAACATACAAATATTGATAATAACACACTTTACAGACACTACAATAGTATGGTGCTACTATCTTGGTAAGGTGTGATTACCTAGTGATCAACCATATCCTGGAACCTTATTGATGACACTAAAACTTATCCATAACCTAGTTTTTAGAAACCAGATCATGTACAACAATCACTTTCTAGATAAGTATCTATATATGCATATTTATTACTATTTTTATAAAGTTAAAAGAATTAAAAATCCATAATAGATAGTGCTTAATCATTTCATATTATTTAACTAATTTATATATCTCAAACCTTTAATATAGATTAAGAATTACTTATATAAAACCTTAAAAGGTTAAATCAATTACCTATCAAGAATAAAGATAGGGGAAGATATAAGACTAATTGAGGATGTGTTTTTTAGATCTCACCTCTTCTGTGTGTAATTATTATTTAAAGACATGGAGGGTATTAAAATAATTTCAAAAATGTTTCAACCAAGATCTCTTGAAGAATCCATAACCACAACTTAATCCATGAAAGTTTTTACATAGAACAAAAACTATTTATTTCTTACAAAGATTATACAATGTTAAAATCATATTCTATGACTTATCCTTATGTACAAAGGCACATTTGTAGGAGGAATCTATTAAAATACAAACATCCTCATGTATGTGGGACTAACTTCCCCAATGTACATAAAAGGAAACTAAGTAATCTAACAACCAATTTGTAGGAAAAATCATGAAAGGAAAGATCCTACACTAACAACCACCCCATTAAGTGTAAATTAGGTGGGTAGAGGAAATAGGTTCTAAAAAAAAGTCTTGATGAGGTAACCATATAGAAAAAAATGTTTTGGTGTGAATCTAAGTGTCCCTATAGATACCAATACATCTTAATAGAATACATGGATGTCAATTTGTTATAGATTCTAAGTTAAAGTAGGAATGGTTTTGAATATGAGGATCACTGAACATGAACACTATAATCCAAAATATTTGGTAGAATGATGAACCCTAAGAAGAATTACCTGAACACCCTCCCTCAATGCTAATCTAGGATAAGATGGAATTAAAAGTTTCTAAATAAATGGATTGAAAATGATGAGAAGTGAACATAAAGATTGGTGGGGATGTCACACTAGAGTCACTACACAAAAAGTAACCAATAATGCCATTGAGACATAAATATTCATATGGGTTTTAATAAACAAATTTACTAAATAATATATCCATATACAAAGGAGAAATCTATAAAACACTCAAAAAAGGTGTAAAATGTACAAGTTCACAAAAACACACAACTTTTTAATAAGGATTTCAAAATAACAAAGGACTGAAAATCAGAAGGAATGTAGAGTTAAAGGCTATACCAGAGGATTTGAGAAAACCATCACTAAATTAGGGTCAAGTGATGATCAAAACACAAAGATGCTTTCAAATATCTATAAAAGGTGAAAGGGATGCTCAACACCTAAAGAATAAGTTTAAAGTACAAAATATTACTACTTAGTGCAAGGGACATTAAACACATAAAGATGTGGTATCTATACACCTTCCCCCCATAATGTTGAATGGGTGGAGTAGATGAAAAAATATGTATGAATGGGTTGTGTCTACCATTCAATCACTAACAAGCCGATACTATATGCACTAGAGTATATCTACAATAAGATAAAACAAATTTTCAAACTATCCAAGAAGATAAAATGACATTGGGATTCACCATAATATCTACACTTCAAGATGTGGTAGATTATTAGCTACTAAAAAATAATGTCAAATATACAAATAAATTATCTCTATATTATGGACTTGGTGGTGATGGGAGAGACTATGAATTGAAATAGTAAAGGGTGCAAAAACTAAGGTACACATGCATGAAGGTAGACTATGCTATAAAAACAAACCCCAAATGGCACTTTATAATTTATTGTGAATAATATATCCAAAAAAACACTAAACTAAAAAAAGGAATATACTTTATGTACCATAATAGTTCCAAACAAAGAGACTATTTACCTTTGGAATAATTCATCAAAATTAAGAGAGTTGCTCCAAAATAAGGTAGTAATATGCAGATAAGGATGAAAAATAATGGAGACACCATGTTGTTAAAATCATATAAAATAATTATTGTGCCACCACAAGTGATCTAAAATCCATCCCAAATTAATAGGAATTATGTATGAAGATGCCTAATAAGAGTGGGTGAAAAAGTCCACAATAGTAAAATGCGAGGTAACATCTGAATATGTGCTAGGTTGATCATGTTTGACATCTATAATATTACATTTATTAGGAATAAGTGAAGGTAAAAGTGTATCTATTTAATAATTCAAGATGATAATAAATTGGTTTTGAAGGAGACATAATACAAACTACAAGTGTGTCAAATTAGATAATGCACAAATAACAAGTGTGTATATAATCACTATAGGGAATAATATGCAAGAGAATTGTCAATAAGTATGGATATAAAAAGACAAATAATTTTGGTGATTGATAAGCATGGAAAATGAAAAAAACATGAATGCAAAAAAACACCCAAAATAGTCAGCTACCATAGCAAGAGTAATGTATGGCCAAAAAACACATGTGTTAAAAACATTATACTCAATAAATGTAAGACATTGGGCTCTATTTAAAATATTTTTTGAAGTATATAAATAAACTAATCATGAGTTAAATAAAGTTTTTTCATAAGGGGATATGACCAAATATTATATCAAACCTCAATCTCCAGTCTTTAACACTGAGAAAGAAGTAAATTGGTAGTGATGAATAAGGGGTCGAGGTGTAAGGGTCTAAGGGTGGAAGCCCCCAATAAGGTCAAGGGATAGAACCCATATGGGTTATAGGGGTATATCCCTAGGTGTGTTACCTATTTTGGTACAAATTAGGGTCTATGGGTGTATCTCCCAATGCCAAACATAATTTGAAGCTTGTGTGGCCCTTAAAATTACCCAAATTCATAATTTTTTGTGAAAAAAGAGTCTCTCAGAATGGACATCGATTACAACAAAAAATTCATCTAGGAGTAAAAACACAACAAATCAAGTAAGTATATATATATATATATATATATATATATATATATATATATATATATATAAATATTGTTTACTTATGAGGGGGTTTTTCCTCCTATCAAATCGGGCCTCACCATTTGGTCTTCAATAAATGAGATAATAAAAAAATTAGAGTAACCAAGAAATAATTAAAATATCTTTTACAACATATTATTTTTACAAAAATAATAAAAATATATATCAAAATATTTTCCCCACATTAAAATTTTTTCAAATTGTTTTTCCACCACTTAGAAAAAAATAAGCATCACTTAAACGTGATGTCCACAACATGAAACCATGTTTTTCAAAACCAAAATTTTCCTTTGAAATTTTTTTGGGTAGATTTCAAGGAAATATTGAGTGGTTTGACCATGTGGAAGTAGGGGGTAGATTTGAAATTACAATTTTCATGGAATAACAAGCCAACATGGGTGAATTCCATGATGCCTTTCATTAAATAGATGAGTTATTTTGGTAAAAATATAGCCTTGGAAGTTACTAGCATGAAACAATCATCTAGATTAATTATTTCTCCCAACACAAGATCCACTACATCAACATGTATGTAGATAGTTCATGACCAATATGAAAAAAATAACAAGATAGTATGTTATACACAAGTTAAAGAATACCTACATAAAGATACCAAGGAATACTCCAACCACTACAACCACTCATCACAATATAAATAATCTCCAATCACCTAGTTTCAAAAATGAAAGTGGAATAAGAGGAAAAGGAGATTCATAGTGAATGAAAACTATGGTATGTAAAGGTCAATGACATCAAATTCAGATAGAATAATGATGGTCTAAGAGACTTCAACATAAATAATTCCACCTCCATGTTCTTAAATGGGATTACAAAATGAACTCTTAAGCTATGTATAAGAGTATACATATCATAACCAAAGACCTTAGCCATATGAAGATAGAGTGGGGAGGTCGGAGGATCAGACTACCAACCAAAAAACTTAGAAAAAATACAACTAAAAAAATGACTTGACCTTGTTTGAGTTGTTGCCTTTCCATCTCCACTATGATCAAGGCCAAGTACTTAAAAAATAATCTAGGTAGGATTGTTTGCAAGTAGGGGAAAAAATGATCTACAGAAAAATGTTAGGATATTTTATAGATCTTAAAAAATTATAGCAAAAGCCATATGCCAAGATCCAAAAATAAACAAAATTATACAAATAGCATAAATTTTTTGTATTAGTACTACCAAAAAGATCTTGAGTGTATATGAGATGTATAACAAAGTCCAAAAAGCATAAATAAAGGCTAAAACATAAAATGGAAAATTAATGGCTATTGTAGACCACTCTGATACCATTAAAGATTTTGTAAAAATATTAACCAATATCTCTCCAAGAAGACATTACCATAACTTACATTCATGAAAGAATTATACACAAAACACAAAGTATTTATTTCTTACAAATATTATACAATGTTGAAGTTGTTATCCATGACTTAGCCTTAGGTACAAGGGAACATTTATAAGAGGGAGATATACATATCCAACCATCCTCATGCATGTGGGACTAAATTACCTATGTACTTAAAAGGCATCTAAGTAATTTAAAAACCAATGTGTAGGAAAAACCATGAATGTAATAATCCTACGCTGATAAGTTTTCACAATTTTTATCCAACCAAGAGTTTCAAGAAGAGTACGTTACATTATATAATAATATATTAATGATTTAATAATGTAATTTTACATTGATTTATGGTGCACTCTATAATAAAGGAAGAGATGAGGTTTTGTAGAGACTTACATTACTACATGAGAAAGAAATAAATTATTACTAGCATGCTTATGGTGGACATAAAATTTTAAGGATACACATAAATATGCAAGAAATTTTGACATTCCAGAGAGTAGGTAGACCAAAAACTAGAGATAAGATGCATTTTCACCTAGTTATGGCAATAGTTCTATTTTATAAATGTTAAATTGATTTTATAGGTCCCACAAAACCTAAATGAAACAAGAGTAATGTCAGGTTCATTATTTTTGGTACTACATAGCTTACAAGATATGCATACACTATGCCAACAAAATATTGTACTGCCAAAACTACCACAAAATTCCTACATGAAAACATTATTACAAGGTTTGGATGCCCATTGATCATAAAATGTGATCAAGGTAAGCATTTTGTCAGTCACACAATTATATAATTTATAAAAACTTCCTAATTCAACATCATATAATCACTCCTTACCATCCTCAATAAAATGGTACTGTTAAGGCATTCAATGAGGTATTAGAGAAGGTACTATGAAAAGTATGCAATATAAATATTGGATACTAGGACACCAAGATACTAATAATATTATGGGATTACCTCACTACTTAAAATTGATTGATTAAGTATTACCCCTTTTAATTAGTCTATGGATTATAAGTGGTAATGCCAATTGAGTACATATTACAAAATTTGAGACTTGTAGTAACATTTAGAATGAATAAGAAAGATTCCATTTAGGAAAGGTTGATAAAAATAGAATAATTGGATGAAAATATATTATTAGCAGTGTATAATCAATGTAATATAAAGGCCCCAAAAATATTGGCATGATATACATAAAAGTGAAATAATTTTAGATTGAGGATAAGGTCTTGCTATATGATAACAAATATAAAAAATTGAGAAAGGTAAAATTAATATGGATCAGACCTTATATAGTGGGGAACACTCTACACTCAAGATAAATAAATATAATAACACTAGAAAATACATTTAGACAAGGGTTTGTAAATGGATACAAATTGTAACCCTACATAATAGGCACCTCATGGTAAATACAATGATGAAATAAATAATGATGTGGCACTGTCCTTATAACCAAGTGAATTTTGGTAGAATTTACTAAGGTTCCCTATACTAAAAACTTAATTTTATGGTCATATATTTTGTCACATTCCCATTAGGTTGGAACTATCCTCCTAGATGAGAAAGTTGAATAGGGTTATTATGGTATCCTCAAAATAATTTTCTTTATACCTAGTTGTTTGATGCTATAAAAAAACCTAATGGGTCAAATAAGAAGAATAGGAAGAAGGAAACAAGTAAAAAAACATTGGGAAATATCAAGTTATTTTTTAGAATAATATGAAAAAAAAATAAAGAATAAAATAATTCATAACCTTAAAATGCATACAAGAAGAGAGATTATAATAATAATGATATAAATCATGTGTGGATGTAAAATATGAGTGTGTGGTAATAAATTGAATAGGATGATAAGAACATTAACAAAAATATGATTAAAATTGTTCACCATTATTTCCATATATATATATATATATATGGAAATAATGGAAAACAATTTTAATCATATTTTTGCTCATATTCTTACCATCCTATTCAATTTATTAATAATGGAATTAGAAAATATATGGAATTATAGAAGAAACTAAGACACTTGGTAAGAGAACGTGACATTTTGTAAATAATGAAATTGGAAAATTTTACCATAGACACATAAATTAAAAATATGGAAAAGCCACATCTTTGGAATAAATGGATGGACAACAATGACAAAAAATATTGAATAAAACATAGTAGTAGCAAGTTTGTTTTCTTCAAAATGAAAACATGAAGTGGATTAGTTTAATATAAGATAACACAGATAAATGGGTGGATGGTAGTAAGTACACAATCAAGAAAATGTTAAAACAATGACATCACATGTATAAGAATGAAATAAATGAATGATAAGACATGTTGTTATTCACCAAATAAAGTGAAATAATGGAACAAACATAGATAATAACTGAGATTAATTGATTTAAAATAGCTTGATGTGATTAATAGATAGCCCTAAAATAAGCTATAAATCAAAGGTTTCATTAAATAGATATATTATGAAATTATTTGAGCACCTACACTCTACATAAATGTTTACATGAAGTTTTCATATTCATTTGGAAGATAATTTATCAACTAATTAGATATTAAAATATGAATATTCCTCATGTTTTCAATGTTAAATAGATTAAACAATCCAAATACAATAATAATTTGATCTATTTAAAAACACTAGATCTATTGGGGGAATTTTATAAAGTCCCCTATCTCATGACACATGCATAATATAATTATAGATGTATCAAAATAAATGTGGGATAAATTGATTGTAAAGTCTTGGAGGTAGAGAGAAGTATAATGATGAAATTAAACCCAAAAACCTATCTATTAGAATAAATAAGGAGAAATGATTCATCATGAATGTGAAATTAGATACATCGAGATAGTTCTCATATTTTATCCTAATGTAAATCATGACAAAATTGATATTGAGTAGAGCACTTGAAGATATTCTCTATCTTGACCAACCCTAACACATCACACCAAATGTGATTCAAATAGTTACATGCCTTCTTCATGAAAGACATTCCACCCATAATTATGATGGAAAGAATAATGTAAGTACAATATCCATATCCATGCTTACAAGAACATATGTTAATAATCAAGATATTTTGATTCAAAATATAAAGGATTTAAAATTTTGATTTTCAATAATGGACATTTCTTGGAAGGTGTACTACACAAACATAC
>JARHVA010005839.1:162500-200000 GCA_037957365.1 Torreya grandis
AACTTATAGATTGGTAAAGGTTCACTAAGGAGGTACTAATAAAACCACTCATTGAGGGGGATCTAAAGCTGCATTAACTATAGGTTGATTCTAATTTTTTTTATCATTGACCTTTACTTTGTATGGGACTTTGTTGTTACTCTTGTTTACTGTTTCCAATATACTTGTATACTTGAGTTTTCCAATTGAAATTAATTTGAATTCCCTTTCCTTTAGTGTGTGACACAAATCAATGAAGGAAGAGAATATTTTGAAAATTATTGATCATGCAAAGCTGGTAGAAAACTCGATTTGAAGAGATCTTGTCACTCTTGATCAGCCATGGGGATAGTCATCTTAGCCAAGATAGTATTATATCAAAGAACATAATCTATAAGATGCTCATTTGATCATTTTTGTTGTTGTGAAACATGGGCATAGGAAACCTTATCATCAATTTTAATGCTAAAATGAGCTAAGAACATGTTAGCTAAAGGATTGAATATGTTTACTGACTCATTTAGTAGACTATAAAACCATTGTAAATCATAATCTGTTAAGATTCATGGAAATATCTTGGTTAGCAGCTAGTTATTTAGAACATAGTCCAATCATGCTACATGAAAATATGTTAAATGTGTACCTAGATCACCCTTGCCATCAAATAGAGTGAGATTAGGTTGAACAAAACTTGGTGGCAAGGGTGTCAAAGTGATATGGTGTGTTAATGGTGTATGTAGTAGAATAAAAGAATCCAAGGATTATGTTGGTCTTGAAGCACCTTGATTAAGATGTATCATCTTGGATTGAATAGATTTTATCTCTGGCACAAGGGCTGAAACATCAAGAGACAAGGATGTACTAGTCATAACTAGTGGTGCATCATAGGAAGGTTGGGATGCTATAGGGGGTTATTGACACATTGTTCCGCATTAGTGTCATTTATAACTGGTTACTCTATGGTTTGAGAGAAATGACCATTGTTTTATTTTTATTACTCTTATTGTAGTATTTTAAGAACATCATCTTACATGTCAAGGTGTTTATTTAGGAGATCTTGAAGTTCCATTTTATTAATTTCATCAAAACTAGTGTACTAGGCCATTGTTAAAGTAGGAAAACAAATTGAAAATTGATTAATTTTTTTGAAATAATTTGTATTAAGAAAATTACTATATATGGAAAGTAGTGAATATAAGAAATGTAAAGTTCTAAAAATAACATACTAGAAAATGCATAAAATGGACGCAAAGCTTAAAAACATGTAAGGTGCTACCTCAAAAGCAATAGGACCTAGTATATGCAACTAGGGTTTTGAAAAATGATTTTAACTATTTTTTGAATATTAGATTCTTATTCATAATTTGGTTAAGAGTATGAGTTGACTAAATCAGTAAATAACATTACAATAATTTATCTACTGATTTGTATAATTTAACTATATTTTTAATTTTTCTATAAATAGTAATAAATATGGAGAAAATAAAACATGTTTTAAAATGAATTGAAATAGCTATTACATGGTCTGATATTGGATATGTAAGAATGGGATAGTATCAAAAATTAGGATCTACCTTTCATTTTGTGAAAGGATAGTAGCACTAAAATAGGACACCTTAGGGTTTGGTGTTGTTGTCCTCTTCTATTATTATTTTCCAAACTACTCATATATACCTAAGCCTTTTAGGTTTTGTTTATTGTCTCTATATGAGCCTACCTATGAAATATTAACTATTAAAAGTATACAAAATTAATTGTAGATATTATTTAATCTTCAAACCCTAGACTTCATTATGCTTTGATAAAAATTGAGAAAGAAGGGCGGTTAGTGTGTGTAATATGCATTGAACATGTATCCACACCCCTTATGTGGGCATGCTACATACCTACCAATATCCCAAAGAGGGATCAAGCCATATGTAGTTTTCTCACTTAATATTCTCTATGAAATATTGAATTTAGATGCAAAAATGTTAAACTAGGTGTTCTTAAGGTGGCTAGGGATTGGTGTGAGGATTTGGATATGCTTGTAGATTTATTAGATGGTTATATGCAAAGAATAGGGTAATTTTACTTAGTGGTTTTGCTTGTATTCTTACTTTATTTGTAATATTTTCCAACCCCTCCAAATGAACTTTGAATGGGATTTTATAGAGTTATATTGGTCATGGGTCGAGTGTATTCACACTAGGTTGAGAAGATGAAGGATAGGAACTATAAGGAAATGACCATTAGAACTAAAAATGCAATTAGATAGGAGTGAGAAAATAGAACACCTTAGGGTCAGGTGCTATAGTCCTAGTTTATATATATTATCCTACAAGTGTAGGACCTAAGGGGATAACATTAGAATGGGAAATGAAACCTGGTTGAGTTGGAATCAAGTTTTAGAAGTCTATAGATGATCAATTATGAGAAAAAATGTGTCTAGAAGGGTTATGAAAGCATACAAGAAGGTCTTATGGA
Organism: Torreya grandis; assembly: GCA_037957365.1. Lineage (NCBI taxonomy): Eukaryota > Viridiplantae > Streptophyta > Pinopsida > Cupressales > Taxaceae > Torreya > Torreya grandis. The sequence continues at coordinate 164,946 of JARHVA010005839.1, forward strand.
TTGGGTTTCACAAGACATAATCAAGCTATGAATTTAGACATTTTATATCGTTATATTTTCCCCCCTTTATTCTAGTGATGCATAAAAGTGAAATACTAGGATAAAAGAAAAGTATAAAGTGTACCTAAACTTACATGAAAGGGTAAATATCATGAAGCTGTGTGATGCTAGGTGTACATAAAGAGAGCACATTATGAAGTGTAAATATACAAGATAAAATAAATATTAGATCAATTTTTAGAAGATATACTATATCTAAAATAATAATGTACAAATCTAGGTAAGAGAGAGATGAAGATAAAGGAATGAATACACCTCACAGGGTACATGAACAAATATAAAACCTATTGTGATGATGAGTGATGCTGGGTATGTGCTAAATAATTTTGTACCAAAAGTAATATCACAAATAGAGTTGAGTGTTTAATTCATTTATAGTGGCTCAAGAATCCAAAGATTGGCACTTTGGCTCCATCATTTCCCACTAAGTAAATTTATGTGATCATGCATGTGTTAATTGATGTTTTGACTATGTGTCTAATCCCTCTAAGTAGGTGGCTCAAGAATACAAAGGCTATCTATTCCTTTAGATCCATCATTTCTCCATGAAGTGAATCTATAAATTAATACTAGTATGAATATGTGTCATATGAGATGGGCCCTAAATCCCATGAATGTTTTGTAATCTAACAATGTGGTGTGGATATATGAATGTGTGCTAGAAACTAGGCTACTCTTCGCCACTCAAAAATGGTAGAGATTAGGCTTGTATGAAATAAACTCTAAAAATAGATAATATGCTTATGTGGAAGTGACTCAACAATGATAACAACCACCTAAAAATGGAATAAGGCATGTAACTATTGAAAATGTTTAGGTAATGCCATAAACTATAAAGAAGAGAAAGCAAATGTGTTACACACTTTGTCCCCAATCACTGGTGTTTATAACATGGATTTTGATCTAGAAATTATACCAACTACATAATTTAAAATTAGAAGTGAGATCCATCATGTTTTACATGATATCCTCTATATTAGGATTCTCCAAGAAAAAACTATACTAAAATTTTTGATTCTAAACTGAACTATTGCTAACAAAACTGTAACTCTACTTACTTTTTTATCTATTTCTAGAAAATCAAGTTTTTTGGTTGTTTAGATAGGAGCACAAAAATAGGACACCCTATTATCTGGCATTGTAGTCCAAACTTGGTGCTCTTGTCCTATGTTGATGCTAAAAACTATTCTATAATTGTCACTATCTTCCCAGTATATTCTACTTGGTTTGAAGTCTAGATATTGTTTTAGGTGTTTTGAAAGTTGATTTTTCAATTTGTAGGAGCTTTGATCTCTATGACAAAACCCCTAATTATTTCCCTATTTTGAGGGTAGGAATGAATACCGTGTAATGACTATCCTCAAAATAAGTATCCCTAAAATTGTGTTATACAATGATAATACATGATATAGTAATGATAATCGATAAGATATCTCAAGATATATCATGGTTTGTATGAGAGATTATTAGATCAATATGGGTATGCCTAGATATATATAATGATTTAATAGCATGTGAAATATAATGAAATGGAACTATAAGTCTTTTTAGGTGTTTAGTTGTTAGTTTTTAGTTGTCAAGGAAGGATGGAGCATGATGTCCATCATGACATCCAAGAAAGCAATAGAATTCATGATGTGGATCATGGCATTGAAAATAATTGACAAGAAACAAGTATGGAAGGCAAGAAGAATACAAAAGTGTCTAAGAGGCCAAGTAAATAAGGGACATGGGCAAATGTCACTGAAAATAAAAATTAATCATACAAGGCATGTTCAAACACAACATACACATACAATTAAAAATAAGCAAGGTTAACAAAAGGGCCACAATATTATAGAAGAGTATAAGCAAAGGACATTGAATAATTTCCTAAGGCACATACAAGAGACAAAATAGGAAATTTAAAATTTAATAACATCTAGCTATGCAAAGTAATAAATGAATGCATGTGATTTATATAAATACAATTTTATCTCACTAATCAAAGCAAGAAGTTAAAGTATGCAAAACGTGTAGTACAAGACTAGGTAAATGTTAATAAATACACAAGTGATATATACTAGTGAATGTAGATAGAGTAATGTGTGTAAGAAAGTAAGTAATGTACATCAACATGATAACTAGAGTTTGTGGTGTAGGAATGACATAAACTGGATGGTGTAGTCATATAGAAGATACTCCTAATGGGTAGATATATCGATATGTGTCTCAAATGTATGAAGTAGGATGGCCCCTCAATGGGTAGAGTGAAGTAATCAAGGATCTATAAGTCATTATACACACTCAAAGAAGAACAAGTGAATCATGGTAATGTAGATAAATCAATAAATAATAGCATAAAACAAAAAAATGTAAGTCTAACATGGTAGTAGAAATGTAAAGCATGGATAATGCATACAATTGAAATATTTTTGTGTATTTGAAGTATATAAATATTTTTGGATTTTTGAAATATTATATTGTTTTTGGTGTATTTACATATTTGAATGTTTTTTTACTTTGAAATAATCTATGTACAATCAATCATGAGGAGACCATGTACAACAAATATTGAGAAACTGTGTACAAGTAAGTAAAAAGAAACTATGTACAAGTAACTGAAAGGAAGCTATATACAAGTAATTTTGAAAAATTATGTATAATACAATGTGTGAAATTAAATACTATACATGGAATCTACATAGATGCATACTATTCATTAGATTTTTGAGTTTCTTTCCTTTATTTGAGGTTAGAAGATACACTTTAAGGCTAAGATTTTTGATAATAATACATGGACCTAGCCAATTTAGTTTGAATTTTCCTTTGATTTATTCTTTGGCATTGACATTGTGAATATTTTATTTGAAAACAAGATCATCAAATTTGAATTATTTCATGTAAAATCACTTGTTATAGGATCATTTTATACATTGTTAGTAGATTCTAAGATGTTCTACTGCTTGAATGCATGTATGGTCTAAATGCTTCAAGTAGGGTAGATGATTTTAAAAATATTGGTCATCAGTGAGAATACCTTTAAGGGAGACATGAAGAGATGGGATTTCCAATTCTAATCATAAAAATAATTTTGTGCCATAAATGAGTGAATAAGGAATGGTTGTTGTGGGTGTATAAAGACTTGTACGATAGGTCCATAATGCAAAGATTGGTTTATTTTTCCATTCATCTCTGTATTTGGTCACTATTTTTCTCAAAATGTTGTTGGTAGTTTTATTTTTAGACTCTTCTTGACTATTTCCTTTTGGGTAGTATGGAGTGGAGAATGTGTGTTTAATATTATATTTTGTGAAAATTTGCTTGAAATTTTTTTTCTTGAATGATGTTCCATTATAAAAAATGATAGTTATGGGTAGGCCAAAGTGTCAAATATTGAGTCATAAGGAATCTAAAAATGTCCTCCCCTATGGTAGATTAAACTGGAATGTCTTCCACCCACTTGGTAAACTATTATGTAGTTGTGATCCTAAACTTATGCCCATTGGAAAATTTAGTGTTAATTTGTCCAATAATATCAATTCCCCATAATATAAATGGCCATGGAGAGATAATATGTTGAAATTATTATGATGGTGTATGCTATAGGTTACTATGTCATTGACATTTATCATATAGCTTCACGTATTGTGAACATTCATCTTCTATGGTGGGCTAGTAGTACTCTTGTCAAATCAATTTCTATGACATGGCCTTTCCACTAAAGTGATCACAACACTCACTATCATGTATTTGTGTAAGAGTAATTTTGACTTTTGTTGAAGATAAACATTGAAGCAATTATTCATTAAAGGATTGCTTAAAAATGTCTCTACTAATGATTACAAATGGAGTTATTGTTTTTATAACTTATGTTTATCATTTCATGAAAAAGTCTCTAGTGTAATGGATTTGTTTAGAAAGTTATAAATATAGGAGAACCACTCCAGAGTTATAGAACTCCATGTAGTGCCTAAGATGGAAAAGGAAATCAAATCTACATTGTAAATTGATGGAAATTATAATCATTTAATTATGAAAATAACTTGATCATCATTTATGTTGATAGGAATCAAGGTTGTGGCACTTGCCATTGCATCTACGTGTTGGTTGTCTTTCCTTGGTATACTTTCTATGGAAAAGTAGTCAAACTAAGATGATAAATATTGCACCATGTTTTAGTATGGGCTAAGATGTTCTTCTTTTATCTAATAGACACCATTGACTTGACTAAATACAAGTTAGGAATCATCAAAGACTTGGGTAAATCTAATTTGGAGAGATTGGGTGGTAAATACACCTAGGATAAGTGAATATTCTATGGTGTTATTGGTACATGTGAAGCTTAATGGATATGTAATAGGAACTGTGTTACCAAAAGGGTCAATAAAGATAATCCTTGTCCCTATTATGGATGTGCATCAAGAGCCATTAAAGAACATGGTCTAAATGTTATAATGATAGAATAGGTATTAAAATCATCTCTAAATGTGTCATTAACAGGATTAGTGTCAAGGAATGGTGTGACTACCAAATGGTCTACAATTATTTGGCCCTTTATTTATTTATAAAGAAATATCTTTAAGTTAAATTCTATTAATAAAATGACCCATTTTATGATGTAAATAGAGATATGTGGTTTTTCCATTAGAAACATTAAGGGATCTAATTTTTTGATAACCTGAGTCTCATTATTGACTATGTAATGTTGAAGTTTTTGTGTGTAAAAAAACTAATGCTAGACATAGTTTCTCTATTGTGGATTAATTTTTTTTTAATCAACCAATGTGTGAATCATGTAATGAACTACTCGCTTCATATGTCGATCATCATGTTATGCTAAGAGTGCTCCTAATGCATGATCTATAGTTGAGATATATAGTAGGAAAGGCCTATTAGGTATAGTTGGTACTAAAATAGGTAGATTAAGAAGATATTTATTGATTGTATAAAAGATTTATTGATAGGATTATTCCTATAAAAACTTTATATCTTTCTTTAATAAATAAGTGAATGACTGAGTTTTATCAGCAAGTTGAGCTAAAAAATGATGGATTATTTGGATCTTACCCTGTAAGGATTGAAGTTTTTTTAAGTTCATGGGAGGTGGCATGTTGATAATTGATTTAAATTTATTAGGGTTAACCTCTATGCCACATTAGGAAATAATGAAACCTAAGATTTTACCTGATATAACTCCAAATACACATTTCTATGGGTTTAATTAGACATTATATTTCTTGAATATTTGAAATATCTTTCATAAATCAATAGTGTGATATTATCATTGTTTATATTTAGCTAATATATCATCGACATAATATTCTATAATATGGTGACTCAAGTCATGAAAAATATGCATCAATGTATACTGATATGTGGCTCCAATGTTTTTTAATCCAAAAGGCATGAAAATGTAACAAAATGTACTCTAAGGTGTTGTAAAAGATGTTTTCTCTTGATATTCTTTAGTAATTTTGATTTGGTTGAATCTTAAAAAGCCATCCATAAATGATAACATTTCATACCTGATTGTAGAATCTATGATCATGTAAATGTTAGGGAAAGGAAAATCATGTTTTGGGTATGCTTTATTTAAATCTCAACAATAAGAATAATACTAAATTTTTCTATTAGGTTTTACCATAGAGACTATATTATAAAACCATTTAGGGTGTGTTATTGGTCAAATGAATCCATCATCTAAGAGGCATTGGATCTCATCTTTAACTAAAGAGCCACCTAAGGTTGCATTTTGTGAATTTTTTGCTTAACCAATTTAGCATCTGGGTATAAAGGAATTTGATGGACTACTATAAATGTATCATTTCCTAGCATATTTGAGTAAGACCAAGTAAAGAGTTTTATAAAATGTATTAAATTTTGATGAATATTTGTATCTTCTTACTTTTGTAAGATAGTGGCTAACAAGACAATTTTGGGATCCTTATTGATTCTAAAATTGAAATTAATTATTTCCTCATAAAGTAATGTGGAACAATCTAGTGTTTATAGGGTTGTAGGAATAGTATCATCTAAATCAACTAGTATGTCTTGACAAGAATCTAGATTTTCTCTAAAGTATACGTGGGAATTTTTGTGATAAGGAAATCTATTTTTATGATATCAAGATGTGAGGTCCTCATATGCTTTGATAAATTATAAGAATGATTCATTGATAGAGAATTCATCTAATGTGAACATATCTAGTGAAACCATATCATTAATGAGATTAGGATCGGTCAATGATAATGTTGAAGTATGATTAATGATGTGGTCTACCATTGTAGTGGGTGGATAAAAAATTATATGATTTGAAGTGGTGGAAGAAGGTTTATCATAAAGAAGGGTAAGTTGATATCCTAGCCCTTATTGTCCGCATTGTGTTGATGCCTCGATAGGATTGAAAATTCCTTGTTCTTGTTTTTTGATACCTTTGCCATGATATCCCATCTTATTAATACATTTAGGTGTAAAATGGGATGTAAACTAGTTATTTTATATTGGTGTTGGTACAAAATTTAGAATCTTTTGATGCAATGCATGGTCTGAGGGTACCCTATGAGTAGCAGGTTATGTAGGAATATTACTAAGATTAAAGTGTGGAATATATTTCTTTGGAGTTTTGGAAACTTGGAAATATTTAAAAGTTTCATTATCTATTGGGCATGTGTAGATGTAGCCTTTGTGACTAAGTTTTATACAAGCATGGAGTGTAGAAAGAACTGCATGCATATCATGAATCCAAGGCTGACCAAGTAATAAATTATAATTGAGATCATTTGGCATTACTTGGTAAGTATTTGGTAGTGTCTTAGGTCCCAAAGTAATATTGAGTGTTTTTGACCCATGACTTTCTATGGAATGTTGTCAAAACCTATGTTGTTCATATCAGAATGCTCTAGATCTTGAGGTTGTATATTAAGATGTTTAAGAAAATAAATGTTGAAAATATTGAGTCCTAAACCATTATTAACTAACACTCTTTTTACCCCTACATAATTAATTCTTAATTGAATATATAGAGGTATATTTTGTTTAATGATGTGGCATGAGGCTAATCCTCTTTCTCAAAATAAATATGCTTTTCAGTCCATTACATTGTGTTGAGGATAGAGGCAATACAAGCTGGTTCAATGGAAATAGGAATTTTAGTAGTGTGAAGGGATAAATATAACACATTTTTGTAAACATTTGATCATTTAAGGAGCTTGGTAACTGAAAATATATTGAAAGGGGTTTTAGATTGAGTGAGAAATCTATAGCCATGGGTGTAATTAAATTACCTATCTTCATAAACTTGGGTGATAGAATGTACCACATGATGTACTATAGGCATAGAGCTGGTAGAAGGTGCAAGTTAAGAGTTAGATATACCAAGTTTTAAGGGAAGAGGGATAGATATAATTCTTAGTGATAGGCAAATACTTAAAATTAGCCAATGAGTTATATGCATCTAGGTAGAAATCATGTATGTGGAATGAAATGCATGAAATTTGAGTTATAGGTTGTATAATAATATGTTTATAAAGATCATTCCAAATGAAAGATATAAATAAATGAATAGAGAGGATGATATTTTTCATTAATGAATTATTTTTTTTGATATGTGTTATGATATGTCTAATATGTACAGTAGGATAAACTTGAAAACTTTTCCATGTGAGAGATAAAAATCAAGGAATATAGATTATGAAATTGTGCACGAATGCATGAATTTTTTTGATGTGTGATATTATATTTTAATATGTGTATCAAGATAAACTTTATAATTTTTCCATATGAGAGATAAAAATCAAGTAATGAAACCTTGTATTAAAGACATGTAAATATTGCTTTGAAGGAGAGGTATCTTACTATCAATGACTTTCTTAATATCATCCCATATGATGAAAATTAAGCATGAAATTCAAATAATGAATATTTTTATTATCATATGTTAAAATTCATCATTCATGTACATGATAAGGCCAATTATTGTCTCATTATTTTCAAGAATTTCAAGAAATGCTTTTAAATAAATGAGACCCATTTTGTTTTTATGTGAAATATGATTTTAAATGTAAGGTGATACATCAAAAAGAAATGGGACCTAGTATATAAAAATAAGGTTTGGAAGAAAATAATTTATTTAAAATTCCTATGAAATTTTAAAAATTAATCTAAATTTTTTATTTAAATATGCAAGTAAAAAATCAAAAAAATATTGGAAAAAATATGATTTAAAGGGACGTAGTATATGCAACTAGGGTTTTGAAGAAAATGATTTTTTTTTAAAATTATTATGTAATTTTAAAAATTAAACTAAATTTATGATTTAAGTATGTAGGTGAAACATCAAAAAAATATTTCTAAAATTAGAAAGAAATTTTCCCTAGGGTCTTTAGGGTTTTTGTGCACAAAAGGACCTAGTAAATTCAACTAGGGTTTGGAATAAATGATTTTTTTAAATTACTAAGGTAAATTTAAAAATTAAATGTGAATTTATAATTTAAAATATGCATGAAAAATAATAAAATTATTTAAAAAAATCAATAAGGAATTTTCCCTAGGGTTTCTAGGGTTTTTATGTGCAAATGAAGTAAGTTGAGTTCACCAAATGATTTAACTATTTTTAGAATATTAGAGTCTTATTCCTAATTTAGTTAAGGGTATGAGTTGAATAAATCAGTAAATAATATTGAAATAATTTAACTAATAATATATATAATATAAAATGCATTTTAACCTTTCTATAAATAGCAATAAATATGGAGAAAATAAGACTTAACTTTAAAATGAATTAAAATTATTGTTGTAGGGTCTTTTATTGGTTATGCGGGACTGGGATAGTATCACAAATTAGGATCTAGATTTCAATTTTTTAAATGACAAGAGCACCAAAATAGGACACTTTAGGGTCTTACATTATTTTCCTCTTCTACTACAAAGACCTGAGTTTTATGGGTTTTGTTCATTGTCCCTATGTGAGCCTGCCTATGAAATATCAACTTCTGAAAGTCTACAAAACTACTTTTAGAGATGATTTAATATTCAAAGCCTATAATTAATTATGGTTTGATAAAATTTGATAAAAAAAGGGGAATTTTAGTGTGTGTAAGATACACTAAGCATGTATACACACCCCTTGTGTGGGCATGATGCCTACATACCAATACTCTAAAGAGGAATCAAGACATATGTAGCTATCCCACTTCATTTTCTTTGTGTAATATTGAATTTAGATGCAAAAATACTAAACTAGGTGTCCTTGAAGTGGCTAGGGACTGGTTTGAGGATTTGGATATGCTTGTAGCTATATTGGATGGTTATATGCAAAAAATAGGGAAATTTACCTCAATGGTTTTTCTTGTATTCTTGCTTGCTTTGTAATAATTTTTAACCCCATCTAAATGAAATTTGAATGGGATTTTATAGAGATCTGTTGGTCATGGTTTAAATGTATTCATGGTAGGCCAACAAGATGAAGGATAGGAAATATAAAGAAATGACTATTAAAGCTAAAAATTCAATTGAATAGGAGCACCAAAATTAGACACCCTAGGGTCTTGTGTTATAGTCCTTATTTGGTGCTATTGTTATATAGATTTAGGACTTGGGGGGATGAATTTAGCATGAGAAATATAGCCTGGCTGAGTTAGAATCAAGTTTTAGAAGTCTAGACATGACTGGTTATTATCAAAAAGGTGTCTAGAAGGGTCATAAAAGCATGCAAGAAGGTCTTATATATTGGGTGTCACAAACCACGCTCAACCTACTAGTTTATACATTTTATATGACTATAGTTAGGATGATCTCTATCCATATTACTAACTCCAAATGCAATGTTATAATCCAATGGTCACATAATTTTTACATGTCTCTCTATTTCTTTATTTCTTAGTTATATGTTATGAATTGAGGTCTACATCATGGTATATGTTTGTTTTTGATTTATTTTTTGGTATGACTATTGATTTATGTGTTTTTAGATAATAATTAAACATCATGCATAAACCTACTAACATCATCCCTAAACTTATCATTTGTCTCTTCTTCAAGATAATAAAAATGAATATTTCCATAATTTTATTGATGTAATTGGGCCTTTATAAAAAGACTATTGATATTTAATAAGGATATTTGCCTCAAATTAATTATATTCTATCAAGTAGTTAGTGGGTTATTGGTAATTTTATTGTATTAGTATATTCTATTGAACTAATTTTCTAATAGCATATGGTATGGGATGACTGGAAATAAAGCTAAAAAAAATTTTAATTTCCTTTGTAACTTTTTTGAACTTCCCCATTAAGTGATTGATGAGGTAATTTTATTCATCAAGTTATATGATTGGCCTTACTCATTTTTTTTGCTCCCAAAAATTTTCATCAAGTTACAAAATATATGTCCTTTCAATATTTTTTGGATCCTTGAAAACATCATTTTGAGAAATTTATTTGTTTAACTATTATTCCAAGTTGTATAATGATTTATTTATAACTCTAGTTGACCACCCAAGTTTGAAATAAAATTATGTAGCTACATCATATTTTTTTATGAAGATATCAATATGTGTTATTAAAATGTTGTTGAATGTTCTCTACCAAGGTTTTGGTATTCTAATGGAGTTTTAAATCATTTAAAAAACTCTTCAAGATGGTATATTTATTTACCTCATAGATAGATATATGCTTGATTAAATTATGTAATGTATCTTTGAAATGTTGACTGATATGAAACTATGGATTTAATTCAAGCTATGGCTTAACATGGATTAGCTCCTAAATGGTGTAATGTAGCTTTTTTTCTAATATTTTACATCTCTGCATCTAATCATATTAGGAAATTTCATGAATTATATACCCCAATTATTGTTTCCTGATAGGTTCAATGCATTAAAGTTGGTATTTGTTTCTTTTTGGGTTGATTCAAGAAGAGTGGGTGTAATATGGATGGTTTCCATTTTTTGACATTGGTAAAAAATGGCTTTGATTTGGGAGAGGGAATTATGGTGTGGAAGACTTAGTGTAGATGGGGTGGGTTGAGAGGGGGAAGTGGTGGTCACTTTTTGAGTGGAAATATATGGTGGAGGGGGAATTATTTTATGGTGAATGTGTGGTAGTGGGGTTTGAATGACTATATTTTTAGAAGTTTCTTACATGTTTTTATTTTATGCTACTTATACCTATTTGGTAAATTCTTAAGTCACCTTAGTTTTTATTCCTTGGCTTGTTTTGAAGCTTATTCTAATTTTTTTTTTCATTTTATCTTATTATGCCTTGAGGGTGTCCTCCTCTACCCCATTTTTATTTTTCTATTCTTCCTCCTATTTTTATTTTTTCTCATTTTCTTCCTTCTCCTTTATCTTATGTTCTTCTTTCTCCATTTTCAATTTTTTTTAATTATTTTTATCTATTTATTATTTTTCATTTGTATCCCTTTATTCCTTCTCATTTTCCTCCTTTTATTCCTATTCCCTTTTTTCCTTCTCCTTTTTTCCCTTTTTTCTTACTCTTTTCTTTTTTTGTCTTCCCGTTATTTCTTTTTCTTTATCTCCAAGGTATTTACTTTTTTTTTCCATGACATCTTATTGAGCATTTTAATTGGCCTTTACTTTTTATTTTGATGTTGCTTCTTATTTTTCCTTTTGTTATTCCTTCTTATTTACTTCTTATTTTTGTAGTTTATGTTTTTACTCTTATTCTATTTCCTCTTTATGTTTCTTATCTTCTCCTTTCCACTTGGTTTGTGCTTCTAAATGGTTTACCTATAGTAGTTTTTATCCATCTTGTTATTGTGCCTTGGCCAATCCAATGATCACAATGTTTTTTGGGGTTTCTTATTTTTCACCCTCAATGTCTTGTAATTCTCCTTCTATGAATTTTCTATCTGAGATGTCAGTAGTTAATTATTCCTTAATCAGGGATGATTTTGTTGTGTGATATGTTTCCCTTTTGATCTTGTATTGTATTTTTTTATTAGGTGACATATCTTCCATTTTTGGTGTAGAATGTGCTCAATGCTTTTGTATGTGGAAATAAGTGCCACATGTGGACCCAATGTTTGTCCTAACTGAATGTGTTTTCTTTCCCTTTTGAGATGAATGTACCCACTCCATTTGGTGTGCATTAAGTAATTTATTAGTTTTTCAAGGATGAGATTCAAATTGAAATTTAACATGTTTCCCCCAAATTTTACCTAATTATTCACTTTCATCCAATTTTTCTTAGGTTTGTTCTATTTCATCATCCTATTATGTTGTCATGTTGTTAGATGTTTTTCCTTGCATTTCAATTACCAAATATTCTATAGTGGAATGTATGTCTTGTGAACTAGACTTTCCTAATAATTTTGGAAAGGATTAGATGAATAGGATGATTTTATCTATATAATCATATAAAACTTCATATTGAAGGGGTGAAATAATTTATATACATAGAGTACATTAGAAGATGTATATGTATTCAATGGTGGTAACAAAGTAATTTTTTTTTATGTTTGTCAACAATTTATGGGGTAATTATATACTAAAAACTAAGGGTTTTTTTTAATTTATATCCTAATTTTTTTATGATGGAAACTTGAGGTTCCATGCTAGTGGTATTTGTTGTTGGGTCCATGACCCTACTCAACAACATTCATGAGATGGGGTGTTTTCAAAGCTAAGATTGTAAACAATGATGAATTTTGTCCTCCATTTTAGGACTATTGAGACCAATCCAGGGCATGTTTATGGGTATTTAGTTTCATAATGGAGAGTTCATGGAATAATCTCCAAGAGGTGTAGTGATACCATTGGAGGTTCAATACCAATTGCTTGAATAATGAGTTAGTTACTTGGGTCTAATACTAATGTTCATGCACTTTTCTTTACTATTATCTAAAATGAAAGGGGGATATTTCAATTTACAAAATAAACACAAAAGAGAGGGAAGAGTAAATAAATAAATAATGTTTCTATATATAGATGAAATTAATGCTTCAATTATAAATCTAAGTGCTTCTTCCATATTTATACCACTATGTGTTGAGTTTCATTAGAGGTTTTGACCCAATGCTACATAATGGGGAGATTCTAGGGAAGTAGTGAAGAATGTTTGATTTATGAACCTTCACTAAATATCAATACTATAATTTCATAGGAAATAACACATAAAATTAAAAGATAACCTATAGACAAACACACATGTTATCAATATTGTAATGAAAATGAAAGTAGTTCATAAAGAGATTATAATAGATAATCACAACATAACCATTACATTCATTAAGTGAGAGAGCATTAACAAAATTATAAGAGAACTTACATTAAATAAAAATTTAAATGATGGATACTTTGATAGATAGAATATGCACTTCACAAAGGTTGAAATTGCATTCATAAAAACAACTTCTATTATAAGGGTATTAATCATGGCTAACTTTATACAATCCAAACTGGAAAGGGAAAACACAAGTGAAATATTGGATTGATTATCATATCACTTTGGAATTAAAAAATTTTGACATCAAATATATAATGTAGTTATATATGAGTATATGCGTATGGGATTCACCTCCATGTAGCATGCAATTCCCATTCTGGGCCATGATGTTGACTCCTAGTTTTTACAACTACATAATTCAAAAAAGTAGGAAAATCTTCTCCACTCACCTTAGAATATTCATATGGGTCCACATAACCAATAAATAGAGGGGGAATATATGAAATGGCTCCCAATTATTTTGACATTGATTATTTGGTCTCCAAGGTATCTATGATGAGGTCTAACTACCAATCTAACTTGGCAAGGTTCATTGGAGACTATCTAGAGATCATTTATTCCTTGGATATGAGCCTTTGGTATACCTAAATGGGAGCCTTAATATCCACCTAGACTTAAAACACCTAACCGATGATCACTATGGATTAAGTCAAGAGTTTGAGAACTACTTAGGATCCAACCCTATTTACTTTGTTATCATTTTCTTCCTAACCCAATAAAAATGAACTAAGTGGACTATACATTCACCCTTGTCTAGTAGATTTTTATCTAGGTAGAATATCACCAAGATATTAACTTCCTTAAAGTAATATAATATCTTCTTCCTACCATCATACAAGGGTTCCATCATAGTTTGGTATAAAGTAAGCCACTTCTCCATAATAATTTTCATGCTCCTGATGTAAATATGATATAAGATAAAGTTTGAATTGCACATAAATTTTAAATTTAGGAACATGTAATTATGTATTACAATCATTAGCTTCATACATTTACCATCAATCAAAGTGATCCTCTCTAAATATTTTTGGGTTCATTGGGTCAGAACTTGGCCATCCACCATAGTCCCTACCACATTTCTTAGAGCTAAGAAAATTTAGGGGAGGGAGTCTTTGACCTATTAAATTATCTTGATATGGAATGAGCTCTTTACCTATCATTATAGAGTTTCCACCTACCTATGCATGTCTTCTATATTTTTCTCTGACATGTTGTGGGTTTCCAAGAGAATTGAGAGTGGGTCCTCTACTATCTTTTATTTTACTATGGGATTCCTCAATTTGGTGAGAGAAAACAAGTCTTATTGGGTCTATTAGACCATAGGGTTCCCCTCTTACATAAATTATTTTTATGATCATCCACATACTCCCTATGTTGTAATTTAAATCTCATTGCATGTATTAGTCTCATTATATTATCATATTTGGCATCTATGATACTAAGACCATTCCCTAGAATTTGAGAGGTATTTTTGGTGTGGTAGAGATGATAGTTACATTTGTAAGATGAGGTTCAGGGGGTATGGAGGAAGCATAAGGTGTGAATAATGAAATACATAGAGGAGGAGGAGGAAGCATAAGGTGTGAATGATGAAAACAATGGAGAAAAATGAGGCATAGGGGTGTAAGGAGGTAGAAAAAATGTAGAGGCCCATGGGAACATATTCACTTGAAATTAACCTTAGGTCATACCCAATTGAAGGGAAATGAATCTTAAGAGAGAGGTGTTTAGAAAAATCCCTACGTGGCTTGGGTGATGGAAATATTGGGCCAAGGAGAAATGTGAGGAGACACTATGGTTGGTGCCATAAGAGTAATAGAATATGGTATAAAAGGATAGATGGGGGAAGTAGGGACCTATGTTTAAGGATAAGTTTACAATACCTTCTACTTTTTACTTGGTCTTTTTCTCAAGTCAGATTTAAACACTAATTTAAAAGGAATAGATGTTATGAAGGCCATGGGGCTTGACTATGGGATTTATTGGGTCACTAGGATGGTTCTAAGAATTATATATGTGCACCTACGAACTTTCATATCACTTTTTGAAATTAGGAT
Organism: Torreya grandis; assembly: GCA_037957365.1. Classification (NCBI taxonomy): domain Eukaryota; kingdom Viridiplantae; phylum Streptophyta; class Pinopsida; order Cupressales; family Taxaceae; genus Torreya; species Torreya grandis. The sequence goes on from JARHVA010005839.1 coordinate 180,289, forward strand.
GCCAAAAGTCATCTAGACTTTAGGCATGCTTAGTGGGGATCCCAAGAAAGGTTCCAAGTTGGTGAATGGATGGGGTAGATGGAAATGAAGAAGTGAGGATGTTAGGTATGGCTAAATCCATGGTAAATTAGGTGAATAGTGGAGGGTAAGTAATGTGGAGGAGAGGAGGTATCAACTATATGGTTTGTGGAAGGGCCAGGGAATTAAGTGGCACTATAAAGGGCTACTTGAGAGTGGAGGGATGAGGAGGCATATAAAATTTCAATGGTACATGTTATTCATCCCACCATAAGATTATTAGTAGGATATTAATAATATCAAAACTTAACGCCTATATAGCCTGAGGTTGATGTGTTTTCTTTTGTGTCATCTATGCTTGGGCCATCTAATACTAATTCATGTGGGCCTAAATGAGCTTGGGATGAGCTACCTATGTCTAAAGAGGTGGATGATGTGAAGAGATGGCATGAGGATTTGATGATAATAGTGCATAAGGTGTAAGGATTCATTGTAAAATTCTCTTGAAAATTTATGGGGGAGTTAGGGTGACATCCTATGTGGGTTGAGTAGATGTAAAGCTGGTTGTAGATGGTTTATGATGAACCTTTTTATGCTTCTCCTTCATTTGGGACTTAATCTATGCATTCACCTCTTGGTCATCTTTCATGTTTAAATTTATCTCATCCTCCTCCTCTTGTTGGTGGCCATAATTGAGGTTGAGGTGAGCTAAGCACTTCTCCAAGTGGGCTTTGATTATACCCTACATGTCTTAATCTCATGGTTTGGCTCTCCCCAAGGATAAAAGTCCAACCCAATCACCACATAAATATGGGTAAGTTATTATAGGTACACATGGTGCTTAATGATGAATGAAATAGGTAGGTAGGTATCTTGCTAGAGACTAATAAAACACCCAAAAATCCCCTCCACTATTTAGTTGACTATTTACTAATATTCAAGGTAATTTCAGATGTGATATGGAAAATAGAGTGGCTCCTTAAGAATACCTATGACTCAAATTATGATATCCTCCTAACAATACTAGTAGTATTCAATGGGAGATAGGGAGTCTATAATTTCCTTTAATAGATGAGGTATAGGGGCCTCATTAATTACATTAAAAGCCACTAGGTAGAAAGACTCATTGATATCCTAGATATTATTTCTATAATGCTAGCTATATAGCTTGTGTAAAACTACATGAACCATTGAGCCTCTAGGAACCCATGTAAGGAAAACATATGGATTAAAATTAAGTTCCCCATAGATTACATCTATGGTATAACTCATCATCTAGAAATTCCCACCTACCCAAAAATATGATATAACTTTCACTAGATCAAAATAGACCACCCCTCTTAAATCAAGAACTTAGGATCCATCTAGGATCATGTGAAACAAGGGAATCCATGATATGTTGACATATATACAATATGGGCCCCAAAGCAATAGGTTTAATAGCATCATATCATCCTCAAATTCCTCTGTAAAGGTGAATATTATGTATGCATTAACATCCTCCTTGTTCATCCACTTAGAATTTGGGTTCTTATACCAATCCTTAAGGATGTTGCATATTTGAAAGGTGTCAGTCCATGTTTATACCACTACCATGTCATATGAAAAGGTAAAATCTTAGATATTATAATTAGCCTTGAATGTGGTTCTTGAGATGTTAATTTGATGCAAGGATTTTATTAACTATACCCAATCATGGGCATCATCTTACACCTATCTAGTTGTTAAGAGTATCTTGTTGAGCATTTCAATGTAGGAGAACACCTTAGGCTTGGTCTTATCCTTGTGTGGTCCATACTTATCATAATCTCATTATGAATATTTAAATTTATCCTAATTATCATCATCTCTACCTAATTTTTTGGGTACATGATTCATAGATTTGAATACATAATTGTAATATTTGAAATGGGTCAATACATATTTTAAAATATTTTCTTAATATTTGATCTCAACCTTAGGATTTGAAGATGAAGTGACTATTATAGTAAGAATAAATTCATTAAAAGATCTTTGGGTGAAGGATAAGGTGTATAATGCACCAAGTTGGAGCAAAAAATAAGGAGTCAATCTTTGGGAGTCTGGATATATAATAACTAATGATCTTTCCTTGGGATACTTATGGAAACCCACATTCACCCCTACATTAATGTCATTTGGTGGATCACTAATCATGAATTTAAATTTGATTTTGTGGCTTAGTATCCATTTAATTTCCCAATTAAAGTTAAACTCAAATAATATGATTACATGGTGCATACTAGATCTATTAAATATGATGCAACATTTTAAAATTATCTAATTGAGGCTTAGTTTCACACATTTTTTATGCTTAAGCATGGTATGTGTGAGTCCATATAATCTCTATGGCTTCCTAGGAAACTCCTACTTCATGCCACTTATCATCTATCTACTAATCCTTATGTCAATGGTTGACACCTAGGCATAGCTAATAAATTTAATATTATACCCTTGGGAGGGATTAAATTCTAGTTGGGGACACATGACATCCTTTAATTATCCCTTAAAATTCTAGTTTTTCTTCATTCTAACTTTTCTAGGACCTTAGGACTCCACCTTATAATATTCCCAATTAGTTCTTTAAATCTTCAAAGAAGTAAATCATATTTTAACCTTGGAGTATTTTTAGGACTTGGCATTATTTATTTCATAAAAAAATTATTTTCACAATTTAGATCAATTGGTTATTACAAATACCACATGTTTAGGAAAACCAAGGTCACATGATATTTCAAAGACTCAATTCAAGCAGAGCTAAGTAGAATCACATAGCGGGTCTAAAAAATCTATATCATGTAGTTTTTAAAGAGGGGTCTTCCATTTATAAGAAAAAGGGCATGTTAGCCATAATAAATGGTGAATTCCATGGGTAAGTAGTGACAAGAAATTAAAACCCAACCTATTAATCCTCCATTCCTACACAAAACACAAACTACAAGAGATATCTTTAGACATATAATAAAAGAAGCCAATAAAGTCATGTATACAAAGTGACATATTAAACTTTTATCCTATATAGGACCACTTGTGTGTGTAAGAAGTGATATTCAAGTAAATTTTCCAATTATAAAATTCACTCAAGCAACCAAGGTTAAAATGGGCATTAAATTTAATTAAGGTACTTAATAGTTTCATTTCTTAGAAAGGGATGGCACGAGCATTGCTCTAATGCTAGCCAGGTATCCATAGCCCTAACATAGATACCTATAGTTTCATTCAAATCCTTGATCCAATACCAAATAGGTGGGAAATATTATGATAGGGGTTGACTATTACATCCTAGTTATCACCCATAAATTGATTTACATATTTATCCATCGATTAATATCAAAGTTAATTTATTTATTTTTTTACTTTTTAACTAAATCTTAAGTCATATACTATTATGGGACATATGTTTGTTACTTATATTTCATGATTTCATTATTATGAGGTGGTTAATTATAAATTATGTATACGATGATTATGTTACTTATTGTTATAATATTGTTTATGATTATATCATGATGGAATTGACTACCTTCTTGTCATGAGTGTGATGCAGGAGAGTGCATCCCTTAGAATGTGATGGAAGGAGATCATCATCAAGGAGATTGGTGTAGATGGATATAGTGAAGGATGAAAAATAAAATTGTTAAGACCCATGCACACACCACATTAGGTTTAAACCATAATATTCATTTTGTGTTTGGATTAACATTATTAAAACATTTTGGAAGTAAATTGTAGATATTATAACTTGTGTGTTTTATTCCTTAACATATTTATATGGGGTAAATCTTATAGGATTTTTTATTTTGTATTTATACATAGACGTAGTGATTTGAATATAATATGATTATATAAGACTATTCTATTATTTTTTATGATTAATTAAATGTAAATACTATGAATAAAATCTTATTTTTATTTTATATAGACTAGCTAATGTCATCAATAACATTTTATAAAATTAAGTTTTCAAATATTGATATTTAAAAATATCAATGTTTGAAAAGCTATTGTGAAGACATATATAGTCTATATACAATACTAAGGAATGTAAAAATTAATGAGAAATAGTTAAAATTAATACTTGATTAGTTTAATATCAAGGGATAACTATCTTATTATATTTGATGGGAGTTTGAATATCTTAAAAACCTATCCTATAATCTAAAGTCTGCTTTTGAATTATGCATGGACTACGTAGAGTTTTGCAAAAATGAGTTATCATGACAAACATGGACTTATTTTAATGTTATATTCAAGTTTGAAAATAGAACTATCATGCAAAGCTAGATTAGACTAAAACAATAATTATTAAAGAAAAATGAGATGGTTCAATGCTTTAATTAGGGAGTTTTCTACTTATTAGCTATGAGTTAAGTGAGTTGGGAGGAAAATAGTGGATTAAGCATGAAAAAATAACTAGAATCTAGTAGATACATGCAAATTATGGTTGATTTGGAGATTGGCATGGAATTTTAATAAGTAATGAGTCATTGAGAAGAGGATATATCACTGAGGAGAAGTGGAGATGAGATAATTAACAGGAAAAGGATTCATTGGTTTCAAATTTAGAGCGTTGAAAAAGATTGGTGATGTATTTTTATTTATATAAATTTGAGATAATTTTGTATGAATTAATTTATTTGATTAGGGTCCAAAGAATAATAGTTTAAATGAAAACGTACAAGGTTAGCCATGTGGATGGCTCGACCATCCATAAAACTAACCCTATATGCTATAAAAATCCTTATGAATGTAAACAAAAGTAAAGTTCATTCATTAGGTTTTGGTGACTTTAACTTGTTATGTTGAAAATACAAAACCTAGGCTAAAGATTGACATATTTATGGATGATGCATAGAATCCTTATTATGTTTATATACTGAAAAAAATTGATGTCGGTACTCTGAGCACAGGGGAATAATAAATAGGCCTGGTGCCCAATTTGATATATAATATGTTTATGTTGAATATAAATAGGAAGGCTCGATTTTAATTTCTATTATATTATGGTTTGGGGACTTAGTGACTATAGTCATTGGTCATAAAAACTAGAACTGATATCAATGATTTTATAAGACTATTTATAAAAATAACATATTGAATATATTTTAGGACTAGGTATTATATGTTGGGAACCTATGCAAATTTTAAACTCATGGAAGATTGTATTCAAAACTAAGTTATATTTGTATAAAAACCATGAGAGTTTCACAATTAAGTACTCAAAATAGGGTATAACTATATACATAGAATTATGGACTGTGTTTTTGTTTCAAGATAGTGAATAAAAAATAAGAATGAAATATGACTGAGCATATTATAATAGAACACAAAACAATGGTTGTATGTATATTTATGTTGGTGTTATTATTTTATTAAATATGGTATTTTTTATTAATGTTACAAATAGAGAAAATATATATTATTGGACTTAGAGTTTGGAGAAATGTTATAAGACTTAGGTCTTTGTTATAGGTCGACTGAGTAATTTTTTTTATAATAGCATATTTAGGGGACTTTCATTTATCCAAATTTATGACTGTAGTTGATTTTGGATTCTAGAATAAAATGGAATTCTTGATATATAAAATTGTTATTATAATAATGGTATTTGATAAGGTCAAATTAAGGCACATGTTATATAATGAATATTGTATAAATTGAGAAGTTCAATTTACAAAGGAAATTGTATATTTGGGTGTTTTTGGTGAACTATGTATGTTTATAAAAGGAACATAAAGTTATCAAAACTTTCAATAAATTATATACAATAGTATATTTAACAAGAGTTTAAGGCTTATGAAATTGAATTTAGTTTTATGTATAAACCTAAAAATGAATTTTGTAAATTGATATAACTCTATCTATATCACAATAGTGATACATTTAAATTATCTATATTATGGGATATAAATAATATCAACGTATCTAAATATATGATATATATACATATAAGATAATATAGGTCTTCCTAGACATGTATAACCTATATTTATAAATTAGGTATCATGATTATACTTATAGTATGTGAGTGATCACATATGTCACAAAATATTGATGGATTTGGAACTATAACTATATGCATACAACCTAATTTTGAGATAAATAAATTAAGTTTTTTAAATTAAAGCTTAGAAAATTATTATATAATCTATGTTATATTGAATGGTTTGAACTTTAGGCTATGAAATTGATAATTTTGTACATAACATTTAATAAAGGAAAATTTAGATTCCTAGAATGATTTATATATACCCGTATGATATATAAGATTGATTTTTATAAAATTATGTATATGGTATATTATAAAAAGGTTCATTCATATGTTTGATAGACTAGACATATGTAAAATAATTATTTCCATAACTAGTAAATGGATTGTACTTGATAGTAGAAATAATTACATGAACTAGTTGGTTATTATTAAATTTTAACCAAATATAGCATTGATGATTATAACTAATAAGTGAGATGAAATTCACTAGTTTAGTTATCATCACAAATGAGAGATGAAAGTAATCTAATCAAGTGGTGTGTATGGAATTGACTGATCCTAGAGATCATTAGCTATTTGAAAACTTTGGCCAAAGTAATGTTAGATAAACATTGTCATTTATTTTGTATGATTTATGTTTTTGTGTGATACCATGTTAGATGGTATTTTATTTATGATACAAATCATGTAATATAAATCTTGCCACACATGGGAACTATCATGTCTCTTAGGATTCCTACACCATCACTATATACCCATCCATGAAGGGAAGGGCATTCCTTATTTGTGGGATTATGTAGGGGATCAATGGTCCATGGATGGTGTGGAAAAGTGCTCAGATGATCCTCTCCATCCATAATATTATACTTACTTATATACTAAAATTGAAATTAATAGTGATACAGTTGATTCAATGTAACTCAAGGTCCATAAAGTATAGTATCTATCATTTTAATTTTTTTGAGGCTATATGCCTATTAGATATTGTAATTAATTATTGTAATATATTTATAATGGTGACTACAGTGTTGTACTAGATGTGGGTAGATTATATATTATGATTACTTTCCTTGTGTAATTATGATAAATTGCTAGTGATTAATAAATATTGTTATTACATGTTTGCTTATGTTAATTATGCTTATTGAAGTATGTTAATGATCAATTATTAGATTCTCAGGGTGTAATATAATGAAATAATAAGTGTTGAGTAATTAATTTACTATATATATACTACATTATTCTAGTAAATCCCTATCGCGATGTTACATTATGGTATTAGAGTTGAAGCTCAAACTCTAGGACTTAATGAATATAATAACATTTTTTATTCTTTTGTTTCCAAAAATGATAATGATATGAGAAATATAATTAGGTAAGGGTCCATTGAACATCAATGACAATAACCCTATATTTGATCCTAGCCAATTTGTCACTGAACAAGCAACAAAGTTCGATCATATTTTTGTGACCATGAATGAGAATAGGGATAAAGTTGTATACCTAGAGTAAGAAATTTATGTACATGAGGAAGAGGTCTAACAAGACAAAGTTGAAGAACATCATGCTGAGTAGGAAATTCCTCAAGAGGAAAGAGATGAAGAAGTGCCTCAAGATGTTAGAGCGCATGTAGCCAAAAAGTTGTTTAGGGATATGAAAAATGTGAATCCACATAAGTTTGATGAAACCATTATTTTAGATGGAGATGAATCATGGTTGAATAAAATAGATAAATATTTTTAGATTCAAAACTACTTTGAGGTTATCAAGGTTTTTTGGGGAGCTTATCACTTGGCTAAAGAAGCAACTACATGGTGGGCCAATAAGAAGTTAGAAATGAACTTGAATTCAAAAAACACTATTTGGGAATATTTTGTGACACTATTTATATCATGGTGGTTTCCATATATCTATTTTTATAAAAAAAGTTACATATTTTAAGAATTTGAAGCAAGGAGACTTGTCAGTGAATTACTACTAGGAATAGCTCACCAAATTTTTGAAATATGTACCATAGTATGAGGTTGATGAGAGGTTAAAGATAATGAAGTTTATCATGGGATTAAAACACCATATTGGTGGAGAGATGGACATTCATGTACCATCTACCATGGACCAAATCTTTGAGAAAATAGTCAAGTAGGAGAAAAAGTTTTAATCTCTTACACAGGTCAAAGACAAATTTAAGAATTTTTTTGGAAGTTTGAATCCAAATTTAAAGAAGAATAACTGGAAGTAGAGGAGTGGAGACTCCAAGAATCAAAATATAATATTTAAAAATGGTTTAGGTAGTAAGAAATTAGGTAATGGTTCTAAGGATGGTTTTGAGGGAAATAAATAATTTGATAAGAAGGGCCAATAAGGAGTTTTCTCCATCTATGGATGTGACCATTTGAAGCATGAATGTACTCAAGATAAGTTGAGAAACAAAGGTGCATCCCATTAACAAGGAAAATTTCAAAAATTTATGCATGTGATCATTGATAATTGGCATGATGAATTCCAAGCTTCACCCATAGAATTATGAAGTATTTTTTTTAAACATTTAGTTTCTATTTTGATAGATACAGGGCCCACAAAATGTTTCATATCTCTTATAACTATGAATAAATTATCTATAAAAGATATTATAATATAAAATGCATGGTTGGTATAATAGGTGAATGAATCTAAAGTTTAGTTGAATAAGTTTTTGGTATAATTATAAATTAGGTTGCCAGAATTCACCATGGTTGTAGATCTTCATGTAGTACCTCTAGGATCATATGATGTGATTTTAGGTATCAACTAGATTATGAAGCATAAAGACAAGGTTGATTATTTTTGAATAAAGGTTGAGCATCTTTATGATTATGGAAATTAGATACTAATTTAAGGTGAGAAAAGTGAGCTAAGGCTTAGGCATATTTATGCAATGTAACTCAAGTAGGCCCAAAGTAAAGGGTGTCAAGCATTTATCATTAAGATAAATGAAATGGAGGAAACTGAGGAGCCATCAATTGATGAGTATCTTTTACTTAGGAATTTACATGATGTATTTCCATAAGAATTCTTAGGATTACCTCATAAATGAGAGTTTGATTTCTCAATAAATATCAAATCAGGATCAAAACCTCAGTTTAAGGCTCAGTATAGAATGATGACCATTGAATTAGTATAATGAAGGCTTAACTTCATAAATTGTTGTCCAAAGGATTGGTTAGGACAAGTGTATCGTCATGGGATTCACTAATTTTTTTTGTAAGAAAATTGATGACACTTTTTGAATTTACATTGATTATAGAATGTTTATTAAACTAACCATCAAGAATAGGTATCTTCTACCTTGAATAGATGATCTTTTCGATAAAATTCAAGGATCAAAAATGATTTCTAAAATTTATCTTAGAGATGGATATCATTATTTAAGGATAAAATATGAATATATTCCAAAAATGACATTTAAAACTCGCTATGGGTATTATGAGTTCATCGTGTTACTATTTGGATTGACAAATACACTAGCAACATTCATGAATCTCATAAATAGGGTGATCAAATATTACTTAGATCATGTTTTTTTTCATTTTAGATGACACTCTTATATACTCAAGGGATGAAGAATATCATCTTAAACATCGGGAGCTAGTTTTGCAATGTCTATGAAAGCATAGGCTGTATGACAAGTTGCCCAAGTGTACATTAAAAAAAAGTACAATATTAGGGACATATTATATAGGAAAATGGTATTTGTGTTTATATGGATAAGATAAAAATTCATTATGGAGTGGATGGAACAAGGTAATGTGCATGAGGTAAGGAGTTTTAGGGGATTAATGGGCTATTACAAGAAATTCATTTTGAATTTTTCTAAGATAGAATATCTAATTACTTCTCTACAATGTAAGAATTAGAGTTTTATGTGGTCAGATATGTTTAAATTAGGGTTTAAGTAATTGAAAAGAAGGATTAATTAAGCACCAGTGTTAATATTACCTAATCCCAATGGTTTATTTTTCAATGATCACAAATGCATCTAAGGATGGTCCTTATGCAAGATGGTGTAGTAGTAGCTTATGAATCAGTAAAGTTGAAGCCTTACGAGATGAATTACACCCCTCATGATGTTGAGCTTGAAAAAATTATCTATGCTTTTCAATTTTTGATACATTATTTGTTGGGAAAGCTATTTGAGCTCAAGATTGATAACATGGGGCTCAAATACATTTTCACCCAACCAAATTTGAATGCTCATCAAATGAACTATTTATAATTTTTGTTTGAATATGACTTTAATATTAATTACATCAAAGGTAAAGAGAATAGAGTTGTTAATTCTTTGTGTAATATAAAGTAGATAATATCTATTACTACTATCTAGAGTACTTTCAAGTATCATGTGATTGAGTTTTATCTAGGGGATGAATTCTATGACCAAGTCAGGAAAGCTTTGATAAAAAATGCTCAAAATCCTAGGTATAAAGGATATAATTCTTAGAGTGATGGTCTTATACATTATAATAGAAGGATGCATGTGATAGTTTGAGAGATTATGAGTAAAATAGTGCTAAGGGAACTACATAAAGCCCCATATTTGGGACATCTAGGAGTAAAAAATCTTATGGTAGAGCATAGACCACTTTATTTTTGAAAGAGAATCAAGAAATATGTAGTGGAATTTATGTGTCATTATCTACAATATCAACAAGTGAAATATGAACATGTGTATCCAATTGGATTTATATATCTACATGACATACCAGAGTGGAAGTGATAGGTGACTAGTATGGATTTTGTTTAAGGATTAACATTGTCTTTGAACAAGCATGAGATGATCTTGGTTTTAGTCGATAAAATAACCAAGGTAGCACATTTTATCCAAATAAATTTAATACATGATGCACCAACTCTTTCATGAAGGTTTGTAAAAGAAGTGTATCGATTGCATGGTTTTCCATAGAAGATCATATCGTATCATGATGTGAGAATGACTTCTAGATTTTTGTTAACTTTGAACTCATCTTTGGGTATGCAACTAAACATTAACACTATATATCATGCACGTACTAATATCAAACTGAATGAGTTTATCATGTTTTAGAGGATCTTCTTCATATGTATTACATGGATTAGTAATGTAAATGGGAATAATACCTTCCATTGGTTAATTTTTTATATAACAACTCATACCAATAAAATTTGAAGATGTCTCCATTTGAATCACTTTATGGGAGAAGGTGCAAGATGCCAATCAGTTGGAAGAGGTTGGAAGATAGGGTAGTCTTTTGACCTGAGATGCTTTCAAAAATGGAAGTGTAGGTAAAAACAATTAGGTAGATATTGGTTGATGCCAATGATAGGAAAAAGAGATTTGCTGATATGAAGAGAAAATCTAAGTAGTTTATAGTAGGTGATAAATTATTTTTTAAAGTTAAGCCACAAAAGAGTTTGATTAAATTCAGGAAGTTAATAAAACATTCACTAAGATATGTGGGACCCTTCTATATTTTATAAGTAGTCAATATTGTAGTGTATAAGATTGTATTACCACCAACCATATCTCTATTACATAATGTCTTCCATGTATCTTATCTTAATAAGTATATAGTTGATCTTTCACATGTGTTGGATTAGAATGCTTTATAGGTTTTGGATCCTATGGTGGTCACAGTATAACCAATAAGAGTAATTGACACTTGCAAACTTCATTTGTGACATAGAGAAGTGGCATAGTGAAAGGTTTTATGGCACTAATACTCTAAGGATAGTGATACTTGAGAGGAATATGAGAATTTATACATATTATTTCCACATTTGTTTGTTTGATTGATACTATGTATTATGCATTTATTCTATTGAACTTTTTTTATTATTTAGAATTATTATTTGAATAAGTGTCATCAGGACAATGACCCATTTTAGGGGGAATGATGTTACATCCTAATTCTCACATCTAAATTGATTTACATATTTATACATGGATTAATATTAAATTTAATTTCTTTTATTACTCTTTAACTAGATCTTAAGTCATATATATCTATGGGATAGTTGTGTGTTACCTAGATTTTATGAGTACATTATTATGAGGTGGCTAATTATGAATTATGTACATAATACTTATGTTACTTTTTGTTATAGTATTTTTTAGGATTATATCATGATGAAATTATCTAAATAACTTTTTGTTGTGAGTGTGATGCAGGAGAATACATCCCTTAGAAATTTATGGAGGGAGAGCATCATCAGAGAGGGTGCAATAGATGGAGATAGTGAATGATTACATAGAAAATTTATAAGACCCATGCACGCACTACATTAAGTCTAATGAATGATATAAATTTTATGTTTTGGATTAATAGTATTAGTATATTTTGGAACTAAATTTAAATAGATATTATAAATTTAATTTTTTATGTGTTAACATATTTATATGTGGTAAATATTATAAGAGTTTGTATTTTGTATTTTTATGTAGACATAGTGCTTTAATTAAAATATTTATATATAAGATTATTATATTAATTCTTGTGAATAAGGAAATATAAATCTTATGAATAACATCTTATTACTATTTATATAGAATAGCTAATGTCTTAAACAACATTTTATAATGTTAAGTTTGTAGAGATTGATATTCAAAAATATCAATGTTTAACAAGCTATTATGAAGAAATAAATAGTCTATATACAATAGTAAGGAATGCAAATAATTAATAGGAAATAATTAAAAGTAATACTTTTTTGGTTTATTATCAAGGGATAAGTATCTTATTATATTTGATGGGATTTTTAATATCCTATAATCTAAAATCTAGTTTTGAATTATGCATGGACTACGTAGTGTTTTTTAAAAATGAGTTGTCATGACAAAGGTGGACCTGTTTTAATGGTATACTCAAGATTGAAAATTAAATTGGCATGAAAATTTGGATTGGATAAAAATAAATAAAGATTAAATAAAAATTAGAAGGCTTGGTGCTATAATTAGGGACTTTTATTATTATTAACTATGAGTTAAGTGGAAATAGTGGATTAAACATTAACAACTAAATGGACGCTAGAAGATATAGGCAAATTCTAGTTGATTTTGGGATTGGCATGGAATTTTAGTAAGTAATCATCTATTGAGAAGATGAGACATGACTGAGGAGAAGTGGAAATGAGCTAAGCGAAAGGAAAAGGACTTTTTTGTTCAAATTTGGAGCATTAAAAAAGTTTGATGATGTATTTTTATTTGTATCATTTTTGAAAAAATTGATACAAATGAATTTGTTTACTTAGGCTTTGAATAATATAAATTTTAATGAAAAATAATAGGGTTATCCCTATGGATGGATCGACCATCTATAACACTAACCCTATACACTATAAAAATTCCTAATAATGTAAACAAAAGTGGAGTTCATTCATTAGGATTTAGAGATTTTAATTTGATATGATGAAAAAAAAAAACCTAGGTAAAAGATTGAAAATTTTATGGACTATGCATAGAATCCTTATTATGTTTATATACTAAAAAAATTGATGTCAGTACTCTGAACTTAAGGACATAATAAATAGGCCTAGTGCCTAATTTGATCTGTAAGAAGTCTATGCCAAATTTAAATATGAAGGCTTGATTTTAATTTCTATTAGACTATGGTTTAGGGACTTTGTGAATGTGGTCATTGATAATAAAAACTAGAATTGATATAAATGAATTCATAAGAATATTTATAAAAATAACACAATGAATCTATTTTATGACTATGTATTATATGTTGGGAACCTATGGAAATGTAAAACACAAGGAAGATTATATTTAAAACTAAGTTATATTTGTATAACAAGCATGAGAGTTTTACAATTAAGTATTATAATTAGGTTATAACTATATACATAAAATTATGGACAATGTTTTTGTTACAAAATAGTGAATAAAAAACAAGAATGACATATGATTGAGCATATTATAACAACAGACAAAACCATGGTTGTATGTAGATTTACATTGGTGTTAATATTTTAGTAAACAGGGTATTTTGATTAATGTTAAAAATAGAGAGAACATATATTTATGGACTTATAATTTGCAAAAAAGCTATAAGACTCATGTTTGCATTATAAGCTGACTAAGTAAGTTTTGTTACACTAACATATTTAGGGGACTTTCATTTATCCAAATTTATGATTATATTTGATTTGGGATTCTAAAATAAAATGGAATTCTTGATAAATAAAACCATTATTATAATAATGGTATTTGATAGGGTTGAATTATGGAACATGTTATATAATGAATATTTTATATATAGAGAAGTTTGATTTACAAAGGAAACTGTATATTTGGGTGTTTTTTGAGAACTGTGTATGTTTTAAAAAAAACATAGAATTATCAAAACTATAAATAAATGATATACAATAGTTTATTTAGTAAGATTTTGAGGTTTATTAAATTGCATTTAGTTTTATGTATAAACTTGAAAATAAATTGATATAAATATTTGTATATCAAAACAATGATACATTTAAATTATCTATATCGTGGGATATAGATAATAGAAACATATTTAAATATATCAGATATACATATAGGAATATATAGGTCTTCCTACACATGTATAACCTATATTTATATTTTAGGTAGCATGAATATACTTATAGAATGTGACTGATCACATAAATAATGAACTCTCGATGGATTGGGAACTATAACTATATGCATACAACTTAAATTTTTAGATAAATAAATTAAGTGTTTTTAATTAAAGTTTAGAAAATTATTATGGCATTTATGTTATATTGAAGGGTTAAAACTTTAGGATATGAAATTGATAATTTTGTACATAACATTTAATTAAGGAAAATTTAGATTCATGTAATGGCTTATATATAACTGTATGGTATATAAGATTGTTTATTGTAATATTATGTATATGGTATATAATAATAAGGTTGATTAATATGTTTTATAGACTAAACATATGCAAATTAATTATTTTTGTAACTAGTAAATGGCTTTTACTTACTAGTATAAATAATTGCATGAACCAGTTGGTTATTATTAAATGTTAACCAAATATAGCATTGATGATTGTAACTAAGAAGTGAGATGGAATTCACTAGCGTAGTTATCACCAGCAATGTGAGACAAATGTAATCTGATTAGGTGGTGTGTATGGAATTGAATGATCCTAGAGATCATTAGCTATTTGAAAACATTGGCCAAAGTTAATTTCGATAAACATTATCATTTCATATGTATGATTTGTGTGTTTGTGAAATATAATGTTATATCATATTTTATTTATGATACACATCATGTAATAGAAATCTTAAAGGACACTAATACTAACATGTCTCTTTAGATTCACGTACCATCATTATCTACCCATCCATAAAGGGAAAGCCATTACTTATTTGGGCGATTGTGTGGGAGATTAATGGTCCATGATTGGTGTGGAAAATCACTCAGATGATTTTCTCCCTCCCCACTATTGTACTCACTTGGATACTACACTTGAGATTATCAATGATATAATTGAGTTAGAGTAACTCGAGCTTCATGGAGCATAATATCTATTAGTTTAATTTTGTTGAGACAATACGCCTATTGTAAATTGTAATTAATTATTGTAATTCATTTATAGTGGTGTCTATATTATTGTACTAGTTATGGAAGATTATATATATCTATCTATATATATATATATATATATATATATATATATATAATGATTACTTTCCTTGTGAAATTATGATTAATTGCTAGTGTTTAGTAAATATTATTGTTACATGTTTTCTTATTTTAATAATGCTTAGTTAAGTATGTTAATGATCAATAATTAAATTCTTGTCATGTAATCTAATGAAAGAATAAGTGTTGAGTAAGTAATTTATAAAAATATAGCATTATTCTATTAAATCCCTATGGCAATGTTACACACACACACACACACACAGATATATATATATATATATATATATAACATTTGATTGACATACATGATCCAATTTCATTTAATTGAAGCGATTACTAAAAGTGTTTTTAAGTTTGAAAATGATAATGCTCTCTAGTTTTTTTATCAAAATTAAAGTCATTGTGTGAATTTATCATAATAGTTTTTAGTTAGCTTTTTTAAAATTTAACTAAAAATGACTAAGTTTAAAATCCTTGTTAAATAAGCTAGTAGTAGGATAATGACATACCTAGATTTGAGAAACCAATGAAGTCAAAGCATGAAAGTAGGTAGTTAAAGTGTAGGTTATGGTATAAAAATAACTTATTTTTTCATTTTGAAAGTCATTTAGAGGAAATAACACAGTGAAATCCATACTTTGATGGGATAAATTTGGAAGTCATAGACACAAAATAAATAGGTATGCAATTATTGAAATTAAATATTTATAAAAGACATAATTGTAGTTTATCTCTGCAAACAAGTTTGCATGGAAAGAATTATGGTTTCAAGTTTGCATGATATTTTTGGTAAATTCTTGTAAGATAAATTATATATTTTAAATCTTATTGCATGCATGATTTTGGATTTGTTGATGATAAGGACAATTGGAAAAGATTCAATTTTCTTGGAAAATTAGTTATCTTTCTAGGTTTATCATATTACTTTCTATGGTATGATATTTTGATGATAAAAATGTTATCATTGTCATTTTAAATATATTCAACTCTATTTTTAAAGATAATTTGGTGAATAAAATAGGATTATCATTTATGAATCAATAAAAATTGTCCATTTGTATTCTAAGATCATTATCGAGATTATCTTTGAAAAGTGTGATATTCTAGCTTTTAGGTTTTTAGTTTTGTTGATAAGTTTGTTACAGTGGTGATTTTAGTCATATCAATTTTTGATTGTGAGTTGTGGTTTCATAGATGTATGGTTTTAGTACAAGAATGAGTTAAAAAAGGTTGTAAATATGATGATTTGAGAGAGGTTTTCTCGTGAGATTGTAGGTATAGTATTAAGAAGTTATTTTGTTTTTTGACATATAGAATGCAATCGCATGAAAAATATATGTTTATCCAAAATACATTTTCTAGGTTTTATTTTTAAAGTCATAAATGGAAGAGTAGTAAGAAAATAGTCAATCATTTTGAAATTTATGGTGAATTTATTGTTTAAAACATCATTTTGAAAGCTTAAATATTGTAAATATAATTTTTGTTTAAATTATCTTTGTATTTCTATCAAAGGATATAAACATGTTGTTACTTTCATAGAAATACATGTAATTTACAACATTTAGATTAGAACTTCTCTTTCAATTTATGAAAATATGTATAGTTTGTAGTTTGTGGATAATATATATGTTGTATACATGGAAACATCCATCCACTTCAAGGAAACATGCAAATAGTCAAGATGAATCTAATAGTCCAAAAGAAATCAGAGTAGTGAAGTGAGTCAAATTAGAGGTTGATGATGTTGAGAGTGATTCATGTACAAAATTGGTTTAGTTTCCTTTAGTTGAGATTTAGTATAATGAATGTTTTAATGAAAAAAGATAACCAATGATAGAGGTTCTATTTGATTTTTATGACTTTTGATTATCAAAAAGATACATTTTATTTTAGAGATGAATTTTTATTTGATAAAACTTAGTACATTTCAAATTTTTATACTTTAACTATATTTTGAAGTGTAACAGATTTATATATATATATATATATATATATATATATATATATATATATATGTATGTATGTATGTATGTATGTATGTATGTATTTTTATACATATATATATCAAAATTAAAATCTGTTACACTTCAAAATATAGTTAAAGTATAAAAATACACACCCGCGCACACACGCACACACACACACACACACACACACACACACACACACACACACAGATGTGTGTGTGTGTGTGTGTGTGTGTGTGTGTGTGTGTAATATTTTGGATTATATGCATAATGGAATTAATATAGACAAGAATTTAATTCAACTTTGAATTATCCTATTTTTTATTGAAATAATATATTTCTTATTATTATTTGTTGATTTAAGGGTCCCCACCCATTAGGAAATACCTAGTATATTTTTTAATTATTGATCTCTTAAAAATTTTGAAGTCTTAAATAAATCTTAACTTATAATTGTCAATATTAATTGATTTTTAAAATTCAATTATTTTATTAACAAGTAACTAAGGCTAGTTACATATTTTTTTTCAACCAATTTGGAGGTATAAAAATAAATCAAATATTCATTTGAAGGGTAAGAACAACATAGGCATTAAATAATATCATATTTATAAAGTCAATAAGTTACCTCTCTTTTCTATATAATTTCTCTAATATAGAATGACTTTTGTATATAGACCAATGGTACTTCATCTAATGATTGAGTATATTCCTTAGGCAATGTAGGTATATCAAGTTTTATATTATCATTTATAACAGATTATCTGAGGTTGTCTAGTTTAACATATTTTGATGATTGTTTCTTGTAGTACTATGTGAAAAGTATGAGCATTCAACTTGAATAATGATGAAAATTTAATTTTTTTCTAACATATTGTTGCTCTAATGGATTTTAGAAGTTATATTTTAGAGATATTTTGTAGGAAAGATGTTTGTTTCTCAAATAACATGATCTTTCTTGCTAAGATAACTTTCTTTGTTGAGACTCACATATTTTGTTTATATTGTATTCTATTGACTTTGACTTCTAATTTAGTTTATATATAATTTTCACTTAGTATCTAATTGATCTAATTTATTTTATTTTGAGTGTAATTTTAATATTATTTATTGTATTAATTTTACCTTTTATTTCTAATTTATTTATTAGATTAAGTTTCATAGGTTAGTTTAATGTTATATTTAGTTAGTATTAGATTAGTTTTGTTTTAATTTTTAGATTAGTTTAGATTAGATTCCTTAGGTTTTATTATTTAGTTTATTGTCTAATTACTTATTTGTTTGATTTTATTGTTTGCATATTTTATTTTTGATTGTTGATTTATCTTATGATTTGCCTATAAACTGATCTATTTTCTTATCTTTATTTTACATTTGTACTTCTTTGTTTTTTATCTTGGTGTTTACTCAAAAGTTATAACAATAAAATAAGATATTATTCTAAGAATATATTTTATTACTGAATTAGATTTATTTCCTTCAAGAGTTTGTCTTATTCATATATTCTCTCTGTTAGATAAGATTTTTTGCATATTCATATTTAAACTGATTCATTATTTCATAAGTAGATTTTTGAATTATAATAGAATATGTTATTTCCAATAGCATATTTGTTATTTTCTACAACATTTAAAAAAAAACCCTCACATCTTTAGGATCGTATTTAAATGTTTAGAAGCATACCATTAGACTAGTATGATTCCAACTTAACCTTCATAATAGGTTAAAGGGTTGATTACTTGACTGAACTTTTTTCATCATCAACAAATTTGGTGACTCTTATAGGAACAACTTTTAGAAGTCTTATTTGTTTAAATATTTATTTTCTTCTTGCTCATGGTACTTGGAGGATACATTCCTATTATCTAATCTAGAATTGATATTGTTGATGATCATGTTGATGTTGTTTTTAATTTAACTCGTTATGCATGGTATAATCAACCTCATAATCTTCAACATATCATACAAGTCATAAATGAAGAATAGGAACTTGTATAATTTGAGATAGATTTGTATGTCAATATTACTTGTGAAACTCAATAATGTGTTTTAG